>OFHS01001346.1:0-28752 GCA_900245855.1 Calvadosia cruxmelitensis
CATATAACTGTGGCGATGCATCAAGATCTTTTGGCGAGATATCATAGTAGACTCTTCCCTTCGATGCTAGTTGCGTATTTGCCGCCACAACATGGATGGTAGCGATGAGAAAGGAGAACATTTTCATGGATGTTGATCTTGCTCACGTTTCTGAGAAAAGAATATTCCTGACACGTTCAACAGACGCTTCCTCTGTGGAATAGGGCATGGAATAAATTGTATCAATTTAGCAACTCGTTATGGTTGTGGATAAATTATTCAGCAAAAGCCGTGTCGGTCTGTTGTAAACAGTGATTCTGAAACAGCGTGAACAAAGTGTGGAGCATCATTCCATTGCAGAAAAGGAGTTGGACACCCGTTGCCCTTTCAACTTGTTTTTCAAAGCTAACGATTGTTTCGAATTTGCTCGCGATATAAGAAAATTGCAAAAGTTATTGTTGAGTCGTGATTAATATTTTCCTTTGATCTCCTCGTATTATGCTAATGGTATTACTTATGCTCATAATCAGTCGTTCCTCTGCACTTCCCGGATTTAAAGGTTGCTTATCCTCAAAAGTAGCTTTATAAAGTCAAATTATTTTCTTGCCTATGCAGAAGGAGTAATTATAATTAAAAGTTAAGAAGTTATTTTTGCTAAATTAAAGATCAGGCATAGTGTTGCAAGAGCAGTTTTATCTTGGTTGATGTTTAAGAATGGCATCTAAACGAAGAGAATTAGGTATATAGTTTCCATCTTTTATGTCTACATATTAAATAATAGGCTAAGGACAACACACAGTCGCCAGCAAAGAACCAAGCCCGCTTGTTAGCCATCAAAGATGAAAATAATCGAACATCAGGTCCAGCAAAGCGAGGCTGCAAAAAGACGAGGCACATTTACATATAGATTGAATACCACTCCTCTCCTATGCAAGTCCAATCTATGCATTACGACACGAGAATCAATTATTTCATCCGGTGTGTGCTTACGGGGAGAGTGACACAGTGGTACTGCCAAAGACTCGTCAACGGCGGGGTGTGTATAGGAGCAACAACAGGAATATTGCCATTTCGGAAAGCCATAATGGAAAGCGAACTGGCTGCCGTGGCACTTTTAATCTCGTATAACACGCAACATGACATCAGCATCGAGAGGGCCTTGGGGTTTAGTCCAATCAACTTGAGTCTGTGTAATAAAATAAAATGCTGCAGACTGTCGAAGGCCTTAGATAGGTCAAATAATACTAATATAGAAAATTTGTGAAGGTCCATATTTTTTTATATTTTCTCTGTAACGTTCAATAGCGCTGCAACTGTAAAATGTCCGAGTCTAAAACCACGCTGAGTCTTTGACAGTCTCTCAGAAATTTCTTAATAAACTTGTTGATAAGCAATACGCTGTTGCGTCTTAGAATAAAATGAATCTTCATAGCGCTGAATTTGACTGTACTTTGGAGTAGTAGAGACCTTCGTATTGATGTCTGGGCCGACGCTGCTGAGGAATTTATTTATTACATCAAGTTCTTCCTTTGACTTTGCTGTGCATTCGGAATACTATAACAAATTTCTAAGAACAAGGCAAGCTAATTGACATGAACAAGGTCTTCCCATAAGCACATGTGAATAAAATAAAAATTAAAATAAAATAAAATAATTTTTTTAACAAAATTAATAAAATTAAACAAAGTTTACAAAGTGATCATAAGATGAAGCATGAAAACCATAAAAACAAATCAAGGGGAAATAATGGAAAGGACAGGAGAGAGAGGCAGAAAGGATCAACATAGAAACTGACAAACAGATCAATCAATCAATCGTCATTTATTCTGAAAATCCGATAAGCTTAAAGCTTTTTTGCACGGAGCAGATTGAGATAGTACGAGATTATATTAATGATTACAAGTATAATATAACAATGCATTAATGGTAAATTATTACATGTTCGCTTCAGATGTAAATCTGAACCGGCATAACCGAAATTAGATCCGTATGTGAACCGCATCAATCGAGAATCATATCGTCTTTGTGATGTCAACAAGCGACAGCCTTTAATTTTTATACTTATGTTTATGCAGTCAATCCAGTCTTTGATGGTCATCCGGCAAGTTTTTATCTTGAAGAAATAGGAATCCTTATGCTCCATTGCACATTATGTTGTACACATGAAATTGTAACCAGCTGTCGCTTACCACCCCGATATCACCTGCACGAATCTCCATCATGGGTAAATGATCTTTGTTAGTCAAATATCCTGCAAAGGATCGAACTGTGTCATCTTTCAAATTACAATCGGTATCCGCATATGAAACCTGACAGTCAACCCCCTGACCGGGGCACGATTCGGTGTCTTGGGGATAATAATGATGCTGGTTACCATCGCGACCAATCCAAGCCGTGTTCACAGTGCCATCTGACTCAAATAGCAGAGAGTTCATACATTTAACTTGAATATACTGTCTGCACGAATCAGCCTGATCGATAAAGATGTCCATGATTTCTTTCGGGTGGTGGTACTGGATAGGCACAGAATGAGAAAGAGAGCCCGAATGACCATCACTGGATAAATGAAATGGGGAACCAACAGGATAGAAAGGGAACCATGTTCTAGATGCCGTACCCTGGCATTTTAACAGCACAGTGTACTTTAGTGGGTTTTGATGCACTGGGCGTATCCAATAGCATCCATTTTTGTTTCCGTTGTCAACCGTGGCTTGATGAGGAGTTGGATAGATGGCATCTGCAGAAATCAAACAGCAGAATCATTTGAGTTACCGACGGTAAGTCAAGAGAAAGACCAGCTATAGGAGTTGCGCGCTTTCTGTTTTACTTACATGAAGGAAAATCGCAGTAGGAAGGCTGAAATGAAAGAGAAAAATACATGAGAGAATACCGATTTCAATGAAATTACAGAATCGTTCCTTAAGCTGAGTGTATTGTATAAGCGTGACATCTATTCGTCTTTCAGGACTCTTACCTTCATTGCCATGGCGAAGCGAGCAATCGGGAAGATCAAGTCGTTTCCCTTCTTCGGTTCTGGAAGTACAGTCAAATAGAATAGCTGGCAGTTGGTAGCTCCTGATTCAGTTTTGTTGAGTAAGACAGCGTTGCACGATGACCAGTCGTCAGGCGATTCGCATAGTTGCATGCACGCGAAGTCATGTGTCGTTCGTATTGCAAATAACTGTGGCGATGCATCAAGATCTTTCAACGAGATGTCATATAGAAGACTCTTCCGTTCGTTTCCAGTTGCGTGTTTGCTGCTACAACATGGATGGCGAAGAGGAGAAAGGAGAACATTTTCATGGATGTTGACCTATGCTGACGTCACTGAGAACGACGTTCTTCTGACACTTTCAATTATCGCCCTATCGAAGGAATGGTGCGTGACAAGAAATGTTTCCTTTAACAACACGCCTTGATACTGCATGTATTATTAATTGCATTAATACATTATTTAGCAGAATCTGTGGTCTTCTGTTATAAACTGTGATTCTGAGGATATGTAAACAGCCTATGGCAATCATCACTCCGTTGCGGAAAAGGAGTTGGACACCCGTTGTCCTTTCAATCTGTTGTATACAACGGGCGTTTCTAATTTTCTCGCAGTATAAGAAACTGTTAAAAGTTATTCAATCTCAACAGAAGCTTTCGAAAGTTACTTGTCCAGAAGAAATAGCTGGCTACGGCTAGGATACATTTTCAAAATTAAAGATCACTGATAAAATGTTGCGATGGTCTTTATAAAGTCGAACGCGCTTAATATCCCATCTCATTTCCCACAAAGCTAATTTCCACTTGCTATAGTTGCCGTACAAACTCTCATATTCTTACCTTGCTTTATATCCCTTCAGATAATATCCTATCTCGCTTGATATCCCTCTACTTTCTTCCAAATTTCCTGCGAATTCCGCCTATTGACCCGTTTTATGGATGTCTTACCATGTATGTAAACTTTTCGGAGCATTTTGCATTGAGGACTCCGACATGTCACTTTTTGTTCCGCCAAAGTCACTGCTTAGTTGCGTTACTGTTAAAACTTAAGCTAATCTCTTATAATTCTTGTTAACTGAGAGATTCTTCTCTGCTGCTATTGAATTGTTTACGATGCTATGTTAAAACAAAGGAATTTGCTTGTTTATATACTTAGTCCAGTTAATATCCCACCTCACTTTATATCCCATTTTTGGTCTCTGTTGCCTAAATTATCTGATGTATGCGCTTGAAATCGGATTTTATTCAAAGATCATCAGATTGCAAGAAATGTTTAATTTGTAAATATCACAGGTTAACTTACTTTAGCCAGGTGTAGAGCATTACCTAATACTACTACAGATACAAATATCAAAGAGATAGTTTTTAAAGACAAACATAACAACATTAAATACTCTGGCTCAATCATGTGTCTCTTCTCATTTTACAACAGCACAAGTGACAAACGTGAAAAAGATTTGTCCTTTCTCGTAAGAAGAACCAGTGTTACATTGCAGCACCTCAACAGCCAAGTGGCACCAGCAAGATCGATTAGAAAACTTCATGCCTTTTCGTTATCTAAACTTTAAGAACTACAGTCTACCTATTTCCTGCAACATATATGGTAACTTTAGAGATAACATCTGTTTAATTCCATGGAGGCCGATTCTCTGACCACTGTAATTTCGTTGAGAGACGCAGAAATGCCACTAAAAAGAACTAAGTAAATGTAAACCACCAGTGTCGCACAACATGCAGAAAATAAGTAGATTTCTGAAAGTATTTGTTCGTTAAGAGCATGCCATAAGGTAGGTATCTCCCATGACTAGCATCCTTTACTGCGTCTGATCGTTGTCATGGTCACTGACTGTCTCCTGGGTATCCATTTTTTCATTTCTTTCTTCTGGTATTTGTTCTGTTTCTGTCTCTTGCTTCTTTGAAGGGGCTTCAGCATTATCCTCTTGAGTTTCTCTCGATAATTTCCTTTTATCTGCTGCTTCTTTCTTTTCCTTCTGTTCCTTTTTGAAAGCTACAAGAAAATAAAGGAGGTGAAAATAACAGACACCAAATATTTGTAACGTTTGTGCCCATATTATTGTGTGTTGTCCGGCATCCCTTGCTGTCGTCATTTCACGGCTGAAGAACGTCCCTTGAGATCCACCGTTGAACAAAGAGAATTTCTTGCAAACAACAGGTCCGGCCCTGGTCCGGTTCCGATTGTCTAGCCTCATTGGACCGACATTTTCTCGAGAAAGCTGAATATTTGAAAGAATGCATGGCTCTTAAAGTCTTGAATTAGAAATCCTAATATATCATTGTTTATTTAACTGATGAAATAGCTGCTATATACCTTTATATAAAAGGCTACCACTCAACCAGGCGTGTTTGGATGGCCATATTCAAACAATTGAGAAAATTTGGGATGTAGGGAAACACTCGAATGGCTGGGGCTTTTCTTTTTTTTTCACATTATTTGTATCTGGTAATCCAAGCACGTCTGGCCACGTGATAACCCTTCGCTGCCAATAGTGACTTTAGTATGTATGTATGTATGTATGTATGTATTTGACTCTCAAAAATTTTACGAATATTTGACAGAGCAACGTCAACAAAATTATGTTTACAGCTAGTAATAAAAAGAACGGTGCTTGATTGGATATTAAAAGGACAGTGCATATATGTACATACAAAATTAAAATTGACTTTAGTATTAAATGTATAATACTTATTAGAGATGGGAAGAAGTCAAGTATTAGAAATGTTCGATTTCGAATTCGAATCTCAAATGTTAAAATTCGACAAAAGCGAACTCGAATTCGAGAAATTTTGATTTTCGTCAAGAGATCAAATCTCGGAGGACAACAAGTCTATTGGCAACTGAAGCCACTTATGACACACATGTTCAGTTTCCTTGGAATTTCCCAATTGCCTAGGCCTACACGGCAGTAGAAACTATCCGAACCTTCTTTTGGTATTGGTTTCACAAAGAAAATCTTGAGTCCTTTATTAAAAAACAAGTAAACAACCTCAATTTGCAAAGCTAATTTTTCAGTTTTGTTTATTCGATTTCTACTTCGAAGTTTGGCACGGAATTTTGGGAAAACCGAATTTAAAGTCGAAGTCCGTCCCATCTCTATAACTTCTGCCAAAGTTGCTCTGTTAAATATGTCTTATCCTTACAATATTAATTGTGTTGATTATGCGTTCTACGTCGTTTGCTAAATGGTCTAAATATATACTCATACTCACACAAAGCTCTGACAAAATTTCAATCAGTATAACTTGGGCATATGTTGCTTACCATCCAAAGCCTTTTGCAGTGGCTCAATGAATTGCTCAAATTCCATTTCTTTAAGGGCTTCCATCACATCTGTAGCTGTCATGGTCTTCCGCTTGTGCTTCTGGACAAGATTATTTGCACTGCACAAAAAAGGGAACGTTTGATTCTAAAATATATCGAGGAGGAATTATGGCTCATGCATATTAAAGTATCATCTAGCGAAATTAACATAGGTATTATCGTTTCATGCAATATGTTTTCTGGAAGTTTGTCCAAATTATCGCTGTGGTATGAGCAGGGCTGTAAAGTAACTAGTTACTTTAGTAACTAGTTACCCGAAAAGTTACTTTTTGTGTAACTTTTTGAAGTAACTAACTACTTTTTACTGAAAGTAACTTTTGTTGTAACTAGTTACAATTTTTCAAAGTAACTTGTAACTTTTCAAAGTTACATTTGTTTACGATTAGTTACTTTTCATTTCTAGACTATAGTTAATCGTGGGTACTGTTAAGATACAATAAGCTTCAAAGCATTCATGTATGTATGAAAAAATCCACCGAAGATGGTAAATTGGAATTTGTTTAAAATACACATGTAAATGATACCTTCTTTTCTATTGTTAACATCGATGAAAGTAACTTTGAAAGTAACTGTAACTAGTAACTTTTCCTGACAGGTAACTAGTAACTTTTGAAAGTTACTTTCAGAAAATAGTAACTTTAAAGAGTAACTTTTCAATTTCGAAATAAAGTAACTTTAACTGTAACTAGTTACTTTTAAAAGGTAACTTTTACAGCCCTGGGTATGAGCACCTTGAGTTCTCTCTGCTTGCCTTTGCAAACCGTTGCACTCGAATGGTTCGAAAGGATCGATTTCAGTCTCTTGGGAGTGCCGTAGCTCAGCTGAGAAACAATGCGCAGCATTCGAAGCTGGCTGAAGTTGCGTAGCAAGCGGAGAACTGTGATATGTATAGGACTAATTAATATCAACCCAAATGCGAAGCAAGGACGCTGGACGCAGCTGCGTTAGCAGCGCGGACCAGCTAGTATATTAATAATAATAATTGTTTTTCGGACTGCTTACCACGATGTGAGGTACAGAACAAATACACTTGCAGACTTGCTGATGGCAGATCTTGCTTCCTTTGATAAACTGCATCCTGATGGAAGCTGAAAACAAAGATTTGTATTCAAGTGTAGTTTTCTGTCTTTGTCAATGCAATTTTAATCAATTTTAACCATAGCTTAAGTTGCCATCATTTAAACCTCTTTGCAGGCGTATACTATATATTGATTTGGCCATCAGAAATTGATGTTTTCAATTAAATGGAAGATGATGATGAATTAGGCAAGCAAAGTCCTAACGCATGTTATTACTAAGTTGGTTTCCAGAGGCACTGTTTTAAGATGATATGGACAATTGGACATTTTTGACAGCCAAGGACATTGTCGAATTCAAAATCACAGAGATAAGTGCAGTTTGATGCATTCGGAAAATGTCAACTATGGCAGTCTGCGCATGCGAAGAAGATCAAACTCAACTGCATCTCACTCACTGCATCTGGCCTGTACTTGGCTATAAAGGAAATATATGTGAAATACAGTGAAACCTGTTTATAACGGTCACCTTTGGGACCTGAGGAAAACGACCTTTGCTATAAAGGTGGCCTTTCTGTCCAGGTTGATTTCTATACAAAGTGTCATTTTGGTATTATGAACAGTGTCCTTTATACACCGGTGGCTGCTCTATAGAGGTGGCCGCTAATACAGGTTTGACTGTATATCCCTTGCATGTCCTCATACTGGCTTACAAGTAACAACACACCTATGAAACAATCATACACAATCAACCATCATTTCCTAAAAGAAAAAAACTGTGGACTGTTTTTAGATATAAATTTGGCTATTATTTAAATACAGTGGAATCCGCTTAATTCGAAGTGCAAATGGACCAACAAAAATACTTCGAATTATTCAAACTTCGAATAAGAAAACCGAAGAAAACAATAGACTTCCTATAAACAAAAGCGACAATACAATTGACCATAAATATGGAAACGACAAAAGTGTAAATTGATTGATTAACTGAAATCACATCCTTCCAGGATGCATTTATGGCTTTGACTACATATGCAATCTCACACTATGTCTATATTTTGCCTGTTCGTTGGATGAATAGAACGCAGAAATGAAGCAGAAACAAAGGAATCTGGCAAATAATGATGCCGCTATTGCTACGACTTCGAATTAGAAGATGTAGAACAGCCTCACATGTCGATCTTGCACTTCGAATTAGGTGAATATTAGAATTAGAAAGTTCGAATTACGACTTCAGTGAAACCTGTCTATAACGGTCACCTTTGGGACCTGAGAAAAATGACCTGCATAGACAGCTGGTCTTTCTGTCCAGGTTGATTTCATTTTGGGATAATGAACAGTGTCTTTAGCTAATGCATGTTTGGCTGCAGTATTTAACAATAGAGTCTATTGTTATTTTTGAGGGACCAAAGAGATCTTTCGAATTAGAGGGAATTCTTCAAAAATTCGAAATAGAGATATTCGAATTAGGCAGATTCCATTGTATTTAAAGAAGATGTAAATTCTCCGTACTTCATACTGTTTGAAACATAAATTCGTTGAAATCACCATGAGAATTCATACAAATAGGCTGTGCCTGTTGCAAACAATTACAATCGCATAGACGACTCTGAAGTAAGCTGATTTTTAACCCCTGTCCTGCTCGTAAAACTATTTGAATGAAGACTTGAAGTCGCTTCAGCAATTGCTGATTGGTTGCTTGCTTAGGACTAACTATCTGATTGGTTATGTGTTGCTACTTTTGACCTGTTTCGAAAACGTGTATACACGTCAATAGCAGGACAAGGGTTAAGATCTCGCTCAAAGAGATTTATCAGGTCAATGGGTTGTAGGAGAGTGTATGCTTAGTCTACATTTGACACTCTACAAAGCAACTCATAGTGGTTCGTAAAACGAAAGGTGGTCGTGTTACCAATTGACCGGTACACGACGACCTATCGAGGCTCACTCGGCGGCAGATATATAAGGAAGATTGTTCGTGCAGATTAACGAGAGTGCGTCTAGCTCAACGGCAGAGCAGTGGACCGGCAATCCAAAGGTCGTGAGTTCGACTCTCACGGCACGTCATTTTCTGTAATGAGCAATCTCGTCTTCCAAATATGAGGATGCGCCAGTAATCGGGTACCAATGACACAATAGTCAGACAAATGACAGGTGGCACAATGTGTCTTTGGCTTTAAATCTATCCAGGAAATAAGGTAACTAGGCACCAATTCTAACAGTGATGAATGTGTAGCCTGTTTGCAGACAAATTATTTGCTAACTGGTATTGTGCATCTGCATAATTATCAAAAGTTGTGCAAGTTTTGTTGACCATCAACTGGTAGCTTCAGAGTAGTGTGCTGTGATTACTTAGTTCTAAAAAAACTATTGCCTGAAAAGAATCTTCGTCAAAAACAGAAATAACATCAGTCTATTATGGTACTGATGGAAAGTCAAACACCTCTTCAATTGCTTTTGCTGACAAGTAACGCAACACACGGATGTTGGCTGCTTATGAAATGCTGCTAAGCATCAGCCAATCAGATGGGCATGATAACCAGCCAATCATAGCACGCCACTATGAAGCAGGCAGTTGACAAACAAGTTTACTTGCAGAACAGCACAAGTGCACTGTACCACAGACAAAAGTTGGTCTGCAAGCAGTCCCTCAACAATCAATCTGTTCTAGGAATGTCTGCAGCAGATGGTTCTTTGGAGCGGAACTGATATATCGTAAAACTCGTGTTACTGTTTCAGACTACGGGACACGTCTTCAAGGATTGTCACCTACCACCTCCTTCACAAGTCGTGTTATCACAGCGTTTGGCAGGTTGAGATCTTCCGGTTTCTCTGCCATGTTTGTGACCTACACTCCTACAGTATATTCTACTTTTACCGCTCCCCAAGGACAGAATGGATTAAGCTCTGTGGATGAAAACACAAAGCAACCGCAATGAATTCAGAATCATAAAAGCCAAGCATTATACCATAGCTCTCTGCCATGCCAACCATGACAACATAAAATTTCACTTGTTTAAAATTCTTGGATCGATATTAAAGCAGTATATAGGCATACAAAGCATAATTTAAAAATGTGGGCCTAAAATCACATTTAATGTGTCTATGCAGGCCGCTGGGATTCAATGGATTCTGATAGAGAAACATTTGGCGATCACAGAAACATTCACTTGAGTCATTCCATACCAAACCACACAACACTGCAACCGAGGCTTACACACTTTGAACAAACTTTGTAAGCTTATAGATACATGCATTGACTGAATCCAGTGTGATACGTCAATACTGCAGTGACTGCACATTTGTAAGCTGATTGGTTCTATTCATTGACTGTACTGTCATCGCAAACCATCTCATCTTAGGTGTTAGTTTCGCCAGTATGAAAAGTAGAGCCCGCGCAGGGAACGCGTTTCCAGCGAAAAGCCAGCTCCGAAATTCATTCATTCATTCATTCATTCCGAAATTCTCTGCCACGCATTTAAAAAATGAACAAAACCTACACAATATTACCAATAAATTGAATTAGTAGGTGAGAATTACGTTACCATAGAGAATAAACCCGCGCAATCGTAGGAGCAGAAACTTGGCACTGCCCGCGCAAAAGTAAACTCTAAAAAGTACAAAGTGTTTCCCCGTCAGGCTGCCGGACGCCTAACTCATCTTGATCGCCGTCCGGCTGTCGGTTTGCTCACGCACAGCTTTTCAGGTAAACTAAGATGGTAGCCAGCTGCGTTCTAATGTTGTTCTCTCGACTTTCGCTCGTTTTGAAAAGCTGACTTTCGCTCCTGTTCAGTGAGCGGTTTTAAATTGTCTGAAATTACTGTTGCAAACGTATTAGTTCTGGTAAGTAACGTGAAGTACGCTCGTTTTGAATTCGTGGTGAACTTTCAACATCAGCATGTGCGTGGAGAAGCGGATTAGGAATTTTATATTTTGGTTTACGGAGTGCAGTCTGCCGTGTAATGACGAGAGGAATTTCGAGAGCATCGAAGTGTCGAAGCTTTAAATTCTTTAGAGGATAGTAAGTCTACATGACGGCCTTGTCGAAATAACCCTGCAACACCATTGGTAACACATTTCTGCAATTACCCGAGAACACGCAATGGTATACCGAACAGAATGATAAACAAGCTCGCGTCTTGCCTTCTGTACGAGTTTCGGGGCCCGCGTTTTCATACCGGCAAGGGTACGACAGTCTCTCAGATATAACTGAACAAAACTTTCATCTTCCACTTTCGAAATGCATCTCTTTAGATCTTTGAATGTGGAAAACATGTCGCCAACGATCACACCACGGAAAGGATGATTAGCCATGTTGACCCTTGCATGCTTTGACGTGAAGTGATGGATCGGAAAGTTTGGCGCCGAAAAGCTCGGCGTGCGCAAACCGACAGCGATCACGATGAGTTTGGCGTCCGGCAGCCGGACGGGGAAACACTTCGTAAAAAGTAATATTCTGGTAGCCCAGCATGAAAAGTAGGGCCCGCGCGGGGAACGCCAGCTCCGAAATTCCGCGCCGCGCATTTAAAAGAAATTCAACAAAATCCGCACAATATTGCCAATAAATTGAATTAGTGTGTGTAAATTACGTCAAAATAGAGAAAAAATCCGCGCAACCGTAAGAACAAAAATTTAGCGTTCCCCGCGCAAAAGTAAAACTTTACATACTGGCTGGTAGCTTCGTCCTACTCAATAATATGTATAAATTATTCACATGCAGCTGCATGATCTGCAACTTAAAAACAAACTCACATCGATAAAGTTGTAACTTGAATTTAACAGACATAATTATAATATCTAATAATTCTGTAGACTGGTTAGGCCCCAGACTGCAGAGCGTGGCAAGTGTGCACCCGAGATCTGTCAAGTTTTAGAATTTTGTGCACTTGAGATTTGGCTGTGCAACAAAAATATGTGTACACAGAAATTCTTACTAACAAACAGCTGCCAAATTGCCAGTCTGCAGATAAAGGCACTTTTCAACGAGATATCGCGTGCGGCAAGCACTTCCGAAGTCATGTGCGCGTGCGGCATATGACTTCTGCAGCAAGCTGAGCGCCGCATATAACAGAATTTTAGACAAAAAAATAAACAATTTCTACAAAATTCAATGTCTCCAGGTGGAGTACAATGTCTTGAGGAGCATCAGTTTTAACGATACTAATATTGAAGTGCAGCAAGGCATTTCATGTTCCTTTATATGGTGTGCGGCACTGCCATACTCTGCAGACTGGCAAAATTGCATTTTTGCTGAACTTTACTCCTTATTTTGTTCATTGGTGCACCTAAAGTGTGCACTTCAGTATCTTTTCCAGCATTTTGTGCACTTGCACCTGAAAATGTTAGCCTCTGTGCACCCGAGATCTCGGTGAGATGTGCCATACTCTGCAGTCTAGGTTAGGCCTAGTGTAAGTGTGCTTCATATGCGCTTAACGCTTTCTGTTCGTGTTACTTGGAAATTCACTAAAAAATCAGCTGGAATTAAATGAAGCATCCGTATTCCACTAGATTATATTGAAATATGACGATAAGCCTACGATCTAGGAGGTATTAAGCCCTACAATCTTACATAAGATTATAAGAACAAAGGCCTACCTTTACTTTAGGGAATGTTTTGCGTTGCAATGTCGTACAAATTGAAACTAGGAAGCAACACAAATTTCGAGAACAACCGCTGATCAAATTCAACAAAATCTTTGAATATTCCTTTGATTCCTGTTGTAGGGGTTTACCTTTTACAAAAGAGGTAACACCGTAAAAGCAGACGGCAAAATACAACGTAAGCTTGGTTTTTGGTTTTGGTCGGAGTTGTGCTCTTCCACAAGTTTCGCGCCCTTTTTCACGTGCCTCTCATATTCAAGTATTTTTGTGTAACCGAGGCCTTGGTGTGCAATATTCTTCTGAATTTTTTGTCGCCGCAGTTACGTCATACTTGAGTGGAGACTCTTCAAGAACAGACCAAAACATTTGCCTAAATATCGAGAATTATACCCTTAATTTTGTTGTTGTACGGACCTTGTCCGGTAAAAAGTGGTATGCCACTTATCAAGAAGAAGTTATCCAAAGAACAGAAGAAACTCGTTGAGCAAAAGATCATTTTGGTATGTTGAAAGGAGCCAAATCGCTTTCCTGCGACTTGCAAAAATCCTTTGATTTTGAGACAGTTTCTTTCACATGACGGAATATAATTAACTTATTAACCGCATGACACCACGGCTGTCACTCACGTCATGTTATACCCGTATGTTTCTACTCCTTCGTGGCTAAACGTTTCATTTCTTCTGTAGAGCTTAGTTAGCAGTCAAACATATGTAAATTTACACTTTCGAGATTTGCTGCAAAATCCAATTCGCACATCTTTGCATATCCTAGTTGTAGACCAGCAGACTTCACACTTCCCGGTTCTTATTTTATATGTCAACTGTTACCCTGCAGATGCTACAAGCAAGTTTCCATGGTTTCTATCTGCAGCAAAACCTGTGTGCATAGGCCTAGGTCTGCTGAGAGCGTTTACATCTTTTTTGCATTACGCTAATTTAAAAACATCTATAGAGCTAAGTGATCTTCACTGATTCACATAGTTTGTAGGCCTATCTATTTTTTATCAGTCTCCTTTTTATACTTTAACCAGGAAGTTACACACTGCTACATACGGTAGTTGCTGAGTATATACGACACATATATACGTCGCATATGCGACACATCTAGAACCACTTTAACAAGAAGTGCGTAGAATGATCAAGGCAATCTCGTCAGTTTCCATTTTTCTCATTTATAGTTTAACCTCGTTAATATCACGAAGGTTTTCCAGCCAGAAATCGTGACAGTAAGCAAATTATGATGGAGGGTACAGATAATTGATTCTGACAGAGGTTGGTTCTGAAACGTAAGTGATATTAAGCGGGTTGTGATCATAACCGTGATGATGCTATTGGAGTTACACCAATAATAATAGTAATAATAATAATAAAAATAATAATAATAATAATAATAATGTCATAGGCTAAAGAGCCTGTGGACGACCATGAAACAAAGAATTAACAAATATTTACAAAGATAGTAGTAAGCATCAATGCCAGCGCAGTGTCATAGGATGGTGAGGTTCTTGACGTGTAGCTTCATTGTTAAATGGCAGACGCTGAACGACTTGCTTCATCACTACTTCGATATTGCTGCCTGTCCATCGAGATAGCGAGTCCATCCAACATGAAGTGGTCTTCAACGACCACGACTCTTGCCTGCTGGGAGCATTTGGTTGAGGTCACTGGCTACATCCGAGTGGCGGGCAAAATGACCAGGCCACCTTTACTGCTGCTCAATCACGGAGAAAGATGAGAGTGACCATCTATCCCCAACCAATTCAGCAAGTTCCATATTAGACACGTGGTCACGGCAATTGATATTCAAGAGTTGCCTCTATATTTCAGACCAAAACTGTCGACACGCTTGAAGTCAGAGACCTTGATTGTCCAGGCAGTTACACTATAGTTCTAAATTCATTGGATTCCCTGTGTACTTCAATTTACTCAGACTCATTGACAATCGGAAAACTGAGATGACTTTACACAATGACGCCATTGAACGTCATTTCGATATTTCCGTATATTCCAACTTAAACATGACAAAACCAATAGTAAACTGAACTGATAGTAAACTCAAGGTGAACAAAAAGTAAAATTCAAAACTTATTATCGGGTTGCGCCTATGTAGCAATTGACACTTCTTGACCACACAAGTCGCAGACCCAGCATCCTCTTGGCAACAATCCTCGATCCAGACTACAAGCCAAATGAGCCACACTGTCTTATATATTCATTTATGACTTCTGAACATTTTCTGGTCTCAATGTGTCATACAAAGAAATTCATTGGAGATTTTGTATTTATGAAATTCTTTGATTATATACCTCCTTTTGCATGCCCTGACTGCTGGATGGCTATAGCTTTGCCGTTTGCAAGCTATTTAGGCACAGGTTTACGCCTATATTTGTGCAAACTACAAGGCGTGGACCATGCCAATTTGAGGTATTGAGGCACAGAAAAGAGAGGGTAATGCTTTCTCTTAGGTACTATTTATTATATTATTATTTCTGTGTTGCTGTGATTTCAGGGTCAAGAAAGGCCAGATGACATTTTTGATCTTGTAGATTGTGGTTTGCATCAGGTGTGTTTCGTTATTATATCACAGTTTCCTTCATGATGGACCAGATATTAAACTAATGAATTGATGATCCCCCACCAGTACAGTCCCACTTTCATATACACTCAAACCTGTAATAACGGCCACCTCTATAGAGCAGCCAGCTGTGTATATGGTCCACTTTTCTGTACCCCAAAATGATGCTTTCTGAAGAAATCAACCTGTACAGAAAGGCTACCTGTCTATTGCACTATTTGCACTTTGCATAACATTTGCCATATACGACTGTTTATGAGCCAATCTTATAAATAAGCCAATCCTCCGTTTTCCTTTTGCACATTCATTCAAACCTATATTTGTGACCATCTCTATGTACTGGTAACAACCTCATGTGTATAAAGGCCACTCTTCATAACCTTCAAATGACACTTTCTATAGAAATCTACCTGAACAGAAAAGTCACCTGTCTATAGAGGGCATTTTTCTCAGGTCCCAGAGGTGACCGTTATAGACAGGTTTTACTGTATGTGATTTTAACAATTTTTGTGCACAATAATAACAGCATTCTTGTTTTATTTTATAAGCCGAGGTGATATTTATAACATAATTTAGTTTTGGTGCTAGAAATTCTACTATTTTTTAGAAATAAACAGTATATCCTTCTATTATTTGTTGATTTTTTTTTTATTTCAGGTTCCTGATGGAGTATTTTCCTATTGCAATGTCCTTCAAAAGAATGTAAGGATTCCTAGTACCATTTGCTTCACTTAATATTGATTACAGCATCAGGAAATTGTGTTTGTTTCATTTGGGTAGCTTGACCAATATTCTGGATTTGAGATCTAGGGAAAAAAATTCATTGTAGTAGCTTGAATAACTAACTAGTTACAAACATATATTCCAACCACATCCCATGTCAACACTCTGTCTGACTTTATTTTGAGTGATCAAACTTGAAATCTACTGCCAAAACATCCAGTTCTGCTGACCGAAAGGACGATAATGATGCGTTATGTCACTCTTTCAGTTACATTTCTCCTGTCTTTCTATGAATAAAGTTTAGTAGGTCTCCCATCTGTCCACGAACAGGGCACTAAAGAGCATCAGATACGTTTTTACAATGTTGTTGTTTTGTTACTTAACCCATGTGAAATCATATGACTCTCTGTTATCAATAGGCCTACATGGGAATGAAGCTGAGAGAGTGAAAATATTGAGGAGTTGTAAATGGAGAATACCCTGTCTAAGTTGTCATCTTAATAAGGGAATATTAACGAGGAAGCCTGTTACCTGCTTGGAAGCAGGAATTCTGGTTACAACTTTCAGAGATTAACTGCAAGCAGGCTAAATTCCACTTTTTGTTTTTCAAAACTAATGATTGTTAAGAATGCTTGTTAAGGATACGTCATCATCGTGCCAATATCCCGATTCGGGAAAATACAAGGACAGCATTAGAAGAATTGAAATAAACTAATTACAACGAAACAGAAATATCTAGAGCTACACAACAAGGTGCTTGATGGCCCGACTGACGAGATTGGCTAGCCGCCTATCAGAGGCGAAGGCACGAGCAGTCTCCAAGCAGAAAACCCGCCATAGCTTTCTGTCCTCTGCGAGGGCGGACCAAGATGAGAGACTTGCAGACTTTTTAAGGATGCGCTTGATCGTGTCCTTGTATCGCAGAAAGGGCCTGCCAACATTCCGATGACCGTGGAACAACTTGCCATACAACAGTGCCTTGGCTTGTCTGCTGTTGTCCATCTGTGACACATGACCAACCCAGCGCAAGCGACTGTGTACAAGCAGCATCTCAATGTCATCTGCACTGGCCATGTCCAGAACGTCATCGTTAGGGATAAAGTCGTCCCATCTAATACGAATACTCAACACGAATTTGGTTCTAATTAAGCATAGTTTTTGCGAAATATTTGCTACTAACTATTCCTGTTATACGGAATATGATGGTCCAATAAGGAGATTTAGATTTATTGTTTCACATCTCAATGATCCGGCAAGTCTTCACCTACGCTTCAGCTAATCATAATTGTTACGGGCTTCCAAATTAGCATTACTTACTGGACGTTATGTATTTACCCCATTTTAGGCACTATTATTGCGAGGAAACAAACTACACGACCTCAAAGGTGGAGGACAACTGGCTGATCTTAGTAACATCATGGTAAGGAATCTATTAAGTTTCTTGGTAAACAATTCCATTAACAGGGGTAGGTAATTCAGTGGGATGATTGCAGACGTCCATCAGCATTCATTAATGAAGCTGTGGGATCAAACTTCAATCCCTCTTGTTTACGGAATCATCGACTGCAGATAAGGTCTTTTCACAAATCTTGTGTAGAGATTAATATGTCTCCAAGGCACTCCTGGCTCTATCGGGCTTTGAATCAATGATGAGCACCGCACGGATAGCGATGCCACAGTGTGAGGCAACACTGGAAACCAAACTACCGACCGACTTTACCTTGCTCTTGACGCTATTTTATTGTCTGTTTTTAATGTCTGTTTTGTTGCTTTGAATTTCCAGATTTTAGACTTATCCCACAACAGTTTCTCTACACTGACTAAGGATATAACATGCCTTAGAAACCTCCAGGTAAGTACCTTTGTGTTTGTAGTCCCTTGCCGGGAACTGCCACTTTGGGATAGTATCTCTATGGTTTTCATTAGTTGACATCATATATACAAGAACTGTCGGAGTGTCGGTAAAGTTTTGATTATCTTAATCAAGTTTATTTAAGTCGCACTTTTAAGCATGAATATATGCACGGATAACGCAGTGCAACTTATATACGCCAACTGTTTAAAAGCGACTCTGTTGGCCTCTGTTTCATGAGTCTCATTATCAGAATTTTGCTACGACAGTATATAGAAGATGCTACACGTTCCAGGCTGCCAGGCTATATAGAAGAATGCTTAGAACTCAAGGAGGCTAATTACAAAATGTACTAATATAATGCGAAGACTCTGCCAGAAACAAGTTACTTTTTTGTATTTCTTCAGCTAATTGTTTTCTTTAAGTAATATTCAAGTAAGTAGTAGATCTGCCTACTTTAATGGCTAAACATTGAAGTTAGTTTTTCTAGGGAAATTTTTGACCGTAATGTAGGATTGATTAATTTGACATTGGTATAGAATTGTTTATGACTAATTGCCAATTCATTCCATTATGATACGACTAACGAAGCTATCGATACAATTAAGGGATGGTTTGTACAAGTTCATTATTAACTGTGTATGGTAATTGGTTTATCCTTTAATTTGTAAATTGTAATGAAGCAAGTTTCGAAAAGTAGTTTTTTTAGAGTTGTGCACAGGACTTGTGCATTTAGCGTTATTGATTATTCAGCTCCATGACGATGATCTCCTCGAACAGATAAATAAAAATCATTGGATGAGTGAATGAATGACAAAGGCGTAATGTAATATACAGCTTGTAGTAAAAGTTTCATTTCTAAATAGTAAAATGTCTTGTATATTTATTATATTTATGTTGCACTGCCTCTTGATGTTTCTTATTGCATTTTTCAACAGAAACTGGATTTATCATTTAACAAAATTAAGAAGCTACCAGAAGAACTCGGTGATTGCTTGATGCTAAATCACTTGTCTGTGGAAGGTATTATTTGTCAGTGATGTGTGCTATGAACAATTTGAAGTGCTCTTTTTGCGTGACAATTGCCCCGCCCTTGTGATAAATCGCAACATTGGTGATGAACCTTTCTTTAACTTGTGGTGATAAAATTTTCCTGATTTTTTTGTTGGTGGCAAACATTGCAAGTGGACAGTAACACTTAAGAGGAACAAATTGTTCCATGTGTGCTAAATCATGATTGTAGTGATTGGTTTAAAACGAAGGCAGTTTCAAAAATTATCGCCAGATTGACGAAAATCATTAGAGACAATTCAGGCATTGTCGTTGTATTTAGCAACATTTTGTGGCGTTAACTTTAAGCTCTGCGAATCCTGATGACATGATGTTTTCGTTTTTTTCATTCCAGGCAATCGACTTTCATCTTTTATATCAAACGTTAAGAATCTCCAAAGATTAAAATCACTCAACATTGCAAAGAATGAAGATATTTCTCATTTACCAATCGACATATGCTTTCTGCAAAATTTACAGGTAACAGCGAGGAGAAATGATTCTGTATTTATATTTTCTACTCTGAAATCAGTTTGATATGTACTTTACGGTCCCTATGCTTGTTCAATAAGCATAAAATACAATAGTATTAGTTGCACATTTTCCCTGCTGGTCCTTATATCTACTGCAGTGAAACCTTGTTAGTATAAGTATTTATCTATAGTTTTCAAGCCCAAAACCGTGATAATAATGAAGTAGTTATATCAAATGGGTCTTTCATAATATATTCTGATAGAGCCTTGGGATCGCCCTTTCTTCGTTGCGAATTGGAGTATTGACGCCATCACTTATCAACGTCGGATTTGAATAAAATCATTGAAAATGTAACTGTAATTGAACTAATAAATGAGGAGAAGATGGAGGTCTCTCATAGCAGAAGCTGTAATATCGTTGCCTTTTTCTACCTGCACATTTTTCAATGGGTCACAGCTGTCATAGAGAATGAAAATTATCGCGAAAGTCATGAGAAATTAAGTTAACTTTGTTATGAATGCCTGGCTTGATCAAGCGAAGTTGCAATTTTGTCAAGCAACGTTTTTGCAAGAGAGAAAAAACACAGATTTTTCAGACTGAAGGTTGTTGGGTTTTATTAAAAGCTTGTTTTATAAAGTATATACTGTATGTGTCCTCTCTATCTTTTCTTGTAAACTACCTCAAGTAAACGACACATTGATATAATATGATATAGGTACCCATTTGATAAAATTCAATTGTTTTAATTTGAACGTTGATCAGTAACGTGCCCATTTGACCAGAGGTGGCCAGATCTAACGGTACAGTGAAACCTGTCTATAACGGTGACCTTTGGGACCTGAGGAAAGTGACCTTTATAGGCAGGTGACCTTTCTGTCCAGGTTAATTTCTATTAAAAAAGATGCTATTTGGGGTTATGGAGAGTGGCCTTTATACACAGGTGGCTGTTCTATAGCGGTGGCTGCTAATACAGGTTTGACTGTATTTGTTTCTTCAATTCCTTCAGATTTTATTGAACGGCAAACATTTCTTGCTACATGACACTGCTATATATACAACCACTAAACTACTTCCGGTACTTAATGCAGGTGTTGGCTCAGCGATAGAAGTCGTTTAATAGAATTGATTGCTTAATCCAGTGGAATTACAGTTTTATGTCTTGTGATATGAATTAAAGTGTAAACTCTAAATGCGTTTTGATTGATTGATTAATAAAAGTATTTGCTGTTTTTAAAGTCAACTCAACTTGTTAGTAAGCTATATTTTTCCACTGTTCTTTTTGTAGACACTTGAATTTGACCTGCATAATATCCGTAAACTTATAATTATTTTTCCACTGTTCTTTTTGTAGACACTTGATTTTGAGTTGAATAACATCCGATATCCACCTTCAGGTGAGAACAAAGTAAATGTTTATGGTGGTCTGTTTCTACTGGCTTATTTGAAGTTGCGACAGCCGACAGGTGTCTTTACCTCTGTGGAGGATGCTCTGTTTATTTTCATTGCAATGACGATGTGAGATCTTTCTTTTTCAGAGGTGACTGCTCTTGGCCTTAACGAAATTAGGCGCTGGCTTCGTCTAGGTAATTTGCTTGTACAGCCTTGAATATCGCAATGATATGGACATGATGGATCAATGCTTCGTTTGTTATAATTGCCTCATATTGTTTTGCTGCATGACAAACTGAGATTGAGTAGGGTGCAATGCACGGGGCTAGCAACAATGATGACTAAAATCAGTTTCGGTACATGCAGTGCCGTTTTAAGCGTCAAGAAGGCCTAAAGCACTTTACCCAAGGGGGCCTAATTTTAACTATTAAATAGCCCGTAACTTACTATTGTTAAAATGTTCACCCACCGATTTACTTATCAAATATTTTGCTCTGCTCACAAAGAGCAAATTGGGAAAAATTAACTCTGTAAAGTGTATAACTCAGTAGCACTCTACAGTTGATTGCACATTGCACTAGATCTCAATATACTGTGAATTTGAATATTTGAACTGACATTGAGAAGTGCCTATCCAGACTGAGGGCCTAAAGCACATGGTTTGAGTGCCTACTTGTTAAAACGGCCCTGGGTACATATATTATGTGTTGCCGACGTGGGAGTGGTCAGTTAATGGGGTCTTGAAGAATGTGGTCAGTAGCGCAGTTTTAACCTAGCTACTCTTTCAGAAAGCTATTTCAATGGCTTTTAATTTCAAGCTAAAATAGAAGAAAGTGCTAAATTGGTTTACTTCTACTTTGCTGTGAATTGCAATATAGGTTCATTCATCTCTCTTGCAAATTGAACATCTGTTTGACTTAAGCCTGGTTCCCATTTCGACCAGGAGCTGCCTGCGATCCCAGGCGGTGACCGCCGGCCCAAATGGAAACCGTCCATCGCCGGCGCCGGGGATCACCGGGGATCACCGGCGGTGCTCTCCGCAAAAATCAAACATGTTTGATTTGCCGGCGATCATCGGCGGTAAATCAATCCCACAAAAAACTGCAATGGCTAGATCCTAGGCTATTTCCTCCAACTCCAAAGCGTGCCAAACTTAAATTTTCGACATTTTCACCTGCTTCCACGCGTTTTTCGACGTTTTGATAAAGTTACCACCTTTACGTTTTCCG
Organism: Calvadosia cruxmelitensis; assembly: GCA_900245855.1. Classification (NCBI taxonomy): domain Eukaryota; kingdom Metazoa; phylum Cnidaria; class Staurozoa; order Stauromedusae; family Kishinouyeidae; genus Calvadosia; species Calvadosia cruxmelitensis. The sequence continues at coordinate 22,219 of OFHS01001346.1, forward strand.
TGTTTCCATGCGACGCCGAAGAGCAAGCAATAACAACAAGTGGTTGTCTGCCTTCGCCATTTTTGAAATGCTAGAAAATTGTGTTTGTGCAGGCGCCGTGAAGTGACGATGTGCTATAATCACCGGCAGTCAATTGGAATGGGAACCAAGCACCGGCGGCAGCCGCCGGTGACCGCCGGCGATCGTCGGCAGCTCTCGGTCGAAATGGGAACCAGGCTTTAAAGCATTTGTCTTTTTTCAAAATTTGAATCTTCTGAAGCATATTCTTCTTAGAATGTGCTCATGAGCAAATGGAGGTGGCCACTGACAAAGTAACATGGCTGTAATGTAAATAAAAGTAACTTGAAAACAATTACAATTTGCAATTACGAACAGATGTTAATATTTACAGTTAGAAGTTATGTCCAGCTAAAAGTAAATAATTGCATGAAACATCAGCAAACAAATTCTATGTAACTACTTACTGAAGTTACTTTACAGCACCATGATGATGTAAGAAGCTCTAAGAATATCTAAGAAGTGAAAATGGAAGCCTTATCAATATGCGAGTTTAGCAACTATTTTGTTGTTTATAGTTGTTGGAGATGAGTATGATACCCAGATGATGGAGATCAAAGAAAAACAGGGTAAGTTTAAAATTGCATCATCTCACGGTGACATCTTATGTTGGTATTGATTGGCCGCAAAGAGAAATCATTGTATCAGCGTTCTTGCAACCCAAGGGATGTTGAACGCTTTTGTGGATTGCCATTGCATTGTCCTGTCACTTGTGGCTCTTTGCATTGTTATGTTTCATTTTGATATACAGTGTAACTCTGTTAATATCACCTCAGTTAATATCACAACCCGCTTAATATCACTTCGCTTTGAGAACCAAGCTCTGTCAAAGGCAACTATTTAACCTGTTTAATATCACGACCCACCTATTATCACGATTTTTGACTGGAAAATCATGGTGATATTAACGAGGTTTCACTGTCTGTATGTCTTTCTGTCTGTCTGTTTGCTTTGCTGTCTGTCTGCCTGTCATGTGTGAATTTCTTATTTGAAATTTGTTCAAATATATGCACACACTATGTCTGTCTGTCTGTTTATATATCTGTAAAGCCATTTGGTATAAGTGCAGGCTTATCCTTACCTTCCACGTGTGTGTTGGGTTTAGTTAAGGTTTGTTTTGTTTGTTTGAAGAAAGATTCATTTTCTGTATTCAACACACATGGAGTTAGTTAGATTGAATATCAAGGACCTATGAATAAAATATTGACAAAAGTCATCGCGCATTTTTTATCTTGCTGATAAATATAGCGAGCTGTTTCTTGTATTATCATGCGTTACAGTTTTTTGCTTAGCATGTCTGGTTGTCAGACCAATATCTGGACTCGTAACCTGGTGCATACTGCTACAAGTATGCAGTCACTGCAATGAGATTGTAGTCACTTGTCAGCGCTACAGTTCAACCTTTCTTAGCTACTGCATGTCTTAAGAGACAATCTGTGTTAAGAGACACTCACCTTAGGAGACCACCTTCCTTAGGAAGCCAATCTGTCTTAGGAGACCACCTTCCTTTGGAAGCCAATCTGTCTTAGGAGACCACTCACCTTAGGAGACCACCTATCTCAAGAAGTTGTTCGTCTTAAGAAACCACCTCTTTAGAGAGCACATGTCTTAAGAGACCACCTGTCTTCAGATACCACCTGTCTTCGGAGAGCACCTGTCTTAAGAGACCACCTGTTTTGACAGATAGCCATTTTATGTGATCTCTAAAGCGCCCACCTTTAAGTGCTTAGTTGTCATCATGACTGGTTGAAGTACAAATCAACTGACTTCATGGGGCTTGTGAATAGAATAGTTGCAAGAATGACAAACTGACAAATACAATGTCTACAGAGCATTATTAAACGCTATTTTCGTTAGATATGTGGCTAATGCACTGACGTCAAAACAGGTTCTTGTCTAAAAGCCACTATCTTCCAGATGGCATTCTTCTCCAAAACCTCTTGAAAACAAATTCAGACTCACAAAAAGCACAGACTTCAAGCGCATCTGTCTTGAAGATCCAAACAATGCAATTTGTCTTGACACCTGTGTTAACGACCACTTTTCACTTTATGTTTCGATGAACGCTGAAGACAGGTTTGATGTCATCATATGTGTGAAGGTATAATATGTATGTATGTATGTATGTATGCTGAAATTTAAGCAGCGAACATAGAAAGTATTTTGGAGAAATATTGTATAACGTAAATGAAACCCATGTATTTGATTTGAGTGCCATTGTAAACATGTTTACTATTTCACAATTATCCGAGCTAAATCAATTTGGAAAGTTCGTCACCAGAGGCTTCAAAAGAAATTTGTATAACGCGTCGTTAGCCATTAATCGCTGTAATTAAATCTTTTCTAGACACCGTGTTTTGATATATTGGAAAACACATATCATATCATATGTAGGTATATATTTAAAAAACGGCATAACATGCGAGTTACAGTCAGAAGATGGGAATAATTAATTACTATCAAATAGTAAATAGCATGATAGATTCAAAAAAATTTAAAGGTGTTACCATTCAATGCTGATCGTGTTTTGAGAGAAAAAGAATTATGAGCATATTAAGCATATTAATTATAAGCATTGATTGCTAATTATAAGCATATTAATTATATTAATGTTAATTATTATTATTATTGATTATATTAATTATTGATGCATACTAATTATATTAATGTTAATTATTATTATTATTGATTATATTAATTATTGATGCATACTAATTATAAACATTGATGGCATTAATTATAAGCATTTTAAGCATATTAATTATGAGCATTGATGGCTCTAACTGCGAAGGAGTACTTGTGTCGCTGACTTTTGCGCAGAGGGTACTGTAGGCGCCGTGTGGGGTAAGGTTGAACAATAATTAAAGTATGTAAGGTACTGGAATATTTAGAGTACTCGATTAGAACAAGCCATAGTCTTATTGGGTTCCTCCAATGAGCATAGAAAATGCTTCTTACTTTTTGTTGTTCGTGCATTTCAGCTGCCCTCGGCAACTGCATCGTTGACATGTGTGAAACGGAGGTAGGTTTCTTTCCGGTCTGCGTCAATTCACAGCATAAGCCATGTGATTAGAACTGTAATTATATAACCTTGTAATTAAGAATTCTGATGATAATCAACTTGGTCTAATTTGGTTTGTCGTAAACTTTTATTTGAGTCCAATAATTTATTTTTATTTTTACTTGTAAACTCATTACTGTTTACAAGTATGTAACGGAATGAGTGCAATCCCTAAGGAAAATAATCTGGACTTTTTTTAGATTTTTAGATTTTCAATATTGTAGTATATAACCTGTCATTTGAATAGATTTATGATTAATTTTGTCAGACTAGGTTTTTGACCCATAATATTAAAATGGATTAAATTTTTAAGGAACATAGCACCGCTTGAAGATTTCTGCATCAGTATCAAATCCAGCTGTATTAATTTCGAAATCAGAGACATCAAATTTTCCAATAATGTGCTTGCTTTTTCCAAAACAGTGGCTTGTGAAATGTAGCCTTGTTCCAAAAGGCCATGCCAACTATGTAACCCTAGTAACCTGCTAATGAGTCCACGTAGGAAACTGAGGACAAGTGGAGTATGTCTATTGAAAATGGTCTATTGCACGTGTTCTGTTGTCTTTTTGATAAGCAATCAATACTTTTGTTTTATAGGATTCTTCTTCTGCTGTTGAGCTAAGCAGGAACAGGGTAAGTGGTCGACTGTAAGCGAAGTAGCTATGTCATGTGGAGTGACAATTAGCTGATTGGGTAAATGGCAATCACACAACACTGTTAGTTACAGTCAAACCTGTATTAGCGGCCGCCTCGATAGAGCAGCCATCTGTGTATGAACGTCACTCTTCATAACCCCAAATGACCTACAAGCTATTGCCACCTGTAAAATATTGTGTCTCTCGTTGTGTTTGCCGTCTGTCCTTCTCGTAGATACAGTTGACTGCAACGGACATGTTCATATTGTATGCATATCTCCCTGCCTTTGCACACATTCCAACCTTTATGTAGACTCGTGCCTTTTCATTCTAGGAAGCGCTTGCTTTGAAGAAACAACGAGAGCTCGAGCAAAGAATTCTACAATCTGAGATGGAGGATAGACTGCTGTTGGAGTCTGTTGCTAAGGAACGAGATGAAATGTCGAATCGCGTTCAAATGGTATCTAAAGCCATATTTACATTGCACCAACTAACCCGGGTCTAACCCACTTTCACATTTACACTGCAGTAAAGTGGGGCGAAACCGGGCCTAACCCACCTCCCTTACGTGGGTTAGTTTAACCCTGTTTCGACCCGGGTTAACATCATTTACATTTCCAAAACTGATCCAGGTTTCCCCTGAGTTAGTTTTAACCCGGATTAGTCGGTGCAGTGTAGATAGTACTTAACATAGCTCACTACGTCGCCTCCATATCTGTGGTTAATTTGACATGACCATATTTTCCGGTAAGAAATGGGCCCTTTTAAACTGCAAAACTCGACAGGTTTTTCTTTGACAAGGACACTGGTTCACAATCAAGGATAGAAAAAGCTTGACAAATTGTCCTTGTCAAGGAAAATGTAGTCGTGTAAACTGGACTGCAGAATACTTATCATAAAGATTCGATTTCATAGTCTGATTGAGTGAGAGGTATTTTTTTAGAGATCCATACATAACATCTGCTGTTGTCGTTATTTCACGGCTGACGAACTTTTTCAACGCCCCTGGGGATTGAAATGAACGTTTTACAAGAAAAACTCAATTTCTTGAAACAAAGGCTCAGTTCTCTCTTGCGAAAGCTGAAGATTTTTGGAAGAATGGCTCTTGATTCTTGAATAATAAATGTGAACAAATTACTGTTTAGTTAGTGGACGGACTAGGTGATGTATTATTTTATAAAAAATTTATCAGTTTGGATCTAGGGAAACACTTCAAACGCTAAAAAAATACTTTTAATTCTCGTGTTTTTCTGATAGTTTTGTCTTCCGTACATGCGACGTGATTGTGTCAGGCAATCCAAACACTCATGGTCATATGCTAACCCTTGCTTTCATTATTCGCAACTGTAGATCATTGTATTGTTTTGTGGTTCTAGCAAGAACTTCGCGACCAAGAAGAATTATCCAAAGCGTATCATCACAGCGAGCAGAGCCGTCGTTTAGAATTTGAGGCATGGCTGAAAGGTACGCAATACAATGGAAACTGCTTGACTCTAGATAAAACTTACATTTCCCTGATTGTTATATCGTTTACATGAAAATGGAGCTCCGGGAATTTGTTGTGATATCTTCAGTGAAACTTATCATTATTAGCAAACTGAGGCTAATGCGTAAGATAGCGCCGTTCGATGTGATAGTTTCCCGATCCAATCCGACCTGGACTGATTTTTCCAATCCGATATGAAAGCCAAGAAAGTGGTTTCCGATGTAATCCAATATCAATACTATACAGCATTACGTATTGTAAAATATATTTTCTTATGTGAAATTACTATTATTTTTTAGTATTTTTCACATAAAGAATAGTTCGTCTTCACTCTTAGGCTATAGGTTTTTAACTGAAATCGACAATTGACAAAGTACTAACCCTCATTATATATTTCTAGATCCGAGTGACTACAATAAAATCGACAGTTTGGGCAGGCGACAGTAATCTTCTAGATCGGCCATCGTCAATAATAGTATGGATGTGTGTTCTTCAAACAAAGCCATTTTCGCATTGAAATTGCATTTTGTCAGTTTTTATAATCATGAAAATTATGAAGTTAATAGAAGAGAGTTAAGATGAACGCTTTTCAAACAATTTTGCATTTTGAGGACATCACATGTGGCAGAGGTCAACACTACTAGTCGTTACAGTCAAGCTTGTATTAGCGGCTGCACAACCCATAATGATGGAAAGCATGTCGTCTTTGACACGAAGTGGACCTCAACGTGAACATGGCTGCAATACGACTTGAACATGGGACTTGTAGACGTATGCTCGGCAGGCAGGCAGTAACTCTCAGTCTTTGAATTGGACGTCAATTAAGTTGGAATAACCAGGCTTGCATTGCTGCAGGGCACACTGGCTTGTATACACATCGTACACATCCAGACATATTAGTGGCCACCTTTAAAGTAGAGCTATCACCTGTGTATAAAGGCCACCCTTCATAACGCTAGAGTGACATTTTCTATAGAAGTCAACCTGGACAGAAATGCCACCTGTCTCTAAAGGTCATTTCCTCAGGTCCCCAAGCAGACCGTTATAGACAGGTTTCACTATCTGCTATTTTTCAGTTTATTTGTTATTCTTCCATAGCTGAAGATCTGTCTGCCTGTGAAACCATTCAATTGGTCTTGCAGATGTCGGAAAGGTAAGAGAAAGCAAGTTTATGTTAGACTTCCTTATTTAGAGTTGTGCCTATGTTCATCATCATCACCATATATTTTACTAGCTGAGTTTACCCGCGATGCTGGGTATAATTTCTATCAGACATATCATTGTATTGATGTTTT
>OFHS01001347.1:2617-22874 GCA_900245855.1 Calvadosia cruxmelitensis
CAGGGGGGCGGGGGACGGGGCTGACTGTCAATTTGCGCGACGGAGGCAGTACATAAATTCCAGTCAGGCCCCTAGCTGGGTGCTGGCCTCCCAGTAGAAATATACTGGCTGCGGCTCTGCTATTAAGGGTTTAAGGCCTCAGAGTTGAAGCAATAATTACATTTACAAGTTAAACTCTGATAAAACTTACCTTCACAAGAGATTTTGGAATAAGTAGATCAGATAATAATCTACATAATTATATTTTGCATTGATATCATTGTTCAGTAACATAAAATCTAAATTATTTGTGTAATTAGGCATGCCAGCAGGCAATTTTAACTTAGTTTCAAATCCTTTTCAAAGACCACTATGTGGAGGTCTCATCAAGCATTTACGTCAGCACTCAGACTGATAATCAGCGCCCTCCATCAACCGCTAGGCCTATAAATGTCTTCTATTTTGTAACATCATTCTCTTGCAATCATTATGGTTTTCCACTCAGAAATTGTGATAACAGGCAGGTAATGATATTATAAAGTGGGTAAAAATAGTTGTTTCTGACCGAGCTTGGTTCTCAGACTGTTATTAATCTGGTCATGACGTTAACCGAGGTGATATTGCGGGGTTGCATTGAATTCAATAGCAAGGCTTGTTGCTATAACCTGCTTACAGTAGGCCACTGACTGGCATATTTCTGTAGACCTAAAATGAGAATTTCTCTTATTGTTACTTCAGATTTCAAAGATCTCAAATTTCTGCTGAGCAACATTTTGAAAAAGAGGAAAGTTCCTGAAGATGGAATTGAGCAAAATCTTGCTGTTGTTGATGTCCTTTATCAACATCGTCTTGACCATGTGGATTCAACGACAGTTAAAAAATATGCAGAAAATAGTGAGTTCAATGCACTGAAACCTGTCTATAATGGTCACCTGTGGACTGTGGTACTTGAGAAAGATGACCTTTATAGATAGGTGGCTTTTTGTCCAGGCTGATTTCTATAGAATGTATTACTTTGGGGTTACGAGGAGTGACCTCTATGCACAGGCGGCTGCTCTATAGAGGTGGCCGCTAATGCAGGTTTGACTGTACTATCAGTCAACCAACAAGGTCAACATTTTTGGCCACTGTTGTCTGTGCTCTGACTATGTTGGGCCAGCCTCAATTCCATGTCTTTCTTGCTATGATATCCGTTAAATGTGAATGCATTCTGTTATTTATTAAAATGTAGCATTAACAGCGTCGTAGTCAGTCAAGTATTATTTTAACCAGCTTATTATCACGACCCGCTTATTATCACGAATATTGACCGGAAAACCATTAGTGATATTAACGAGGTTTCACTGTAGTTTTCATCTCGTCATATTTCTTTCTTTTGTTTGGTATGTTTTTCACTTTGTTTTTCTGCAAAATGAAAAATGCTATCTTGTAACTTAATGGATTTTCAGAATTCATTATTCACATTCTCGTTATGTCTAGAGTATCACATGGTACAGTGAGTTGTCAACTGTTGGGATTTTTGTTTTACCTCTATTATGGCTTTGGAATTACAAACTTTGTGCAATGTGGATGCTAGCCATGAAGATCACTCGCATTAGCCAGAAGTATCGTGTCTGAAGAGCGCCAGCTTGTTTGGCAACATTGCTTGCCACCTACTACTCCAATGACCACAATATTATTGTCGACATTTGTTGTCGATCACAGTGAGATGGGGTTCACCTGCCATGTGGCATGACTGATTAAGAATCACATCACAAAACATCATGAGCAGTTTGAACTTAGGTTCTTAATACAATGATTGACAAGTTGTGACATGAATATTTGCTTTTAATTTAATTTATTTCCTATTTTGCTTTAAAATTGTGGTACTTATTTTAATGTTTACTTTCTGGCAGTCTCTGAACTTTCTGCTTGTTATTTCATTCAAAGTGTCCCCGTCTGATATATATATGCTGGCTAGCAACCTCTTTACGTTAAAAGACAAAGGTAGGACTAAATATCTGACAACTTCTTGCATTGCTTATGTATTGCAAGCGGTCTGTCAGGCTTAGTGATTAGGGTTTGTCTTTTGTAGTTGGCGAGGAAGCTGTTTGCCTGTCTGTTCCGTTGTTCCGATTGGCAGCAATGGGAGGTGATGTCAACGGCAAATATTCATATGCGCAATTGCTAAGAATGGGTAAGGCAGCACAGTTGACGATTTGTAAGCTAGTTCCTTTTGTAGGTTTTCAGTAACAGCTAATTTTGTGAGAGGGGCACTTTAACAAATTCCTGAACATTTAATGAATATCCTCTTTTTGATTTTGCTTGGTATTCTTCTTGCTTGCAGGGCAAGGAGGGCTTTCTCCTGATCCTTTTGAAGCTGGAACGATATTTGATGAACTGGCAAAGCTAGGTCATCCTCATGCTCAAGTACGACAATCGTATTCTTAACGATCATTTAGTTTATAAATGCTCTATGGTTTGCTTCTTGTGGTTTAGTAGATTTCAAGATCGGTTTGATCTGCAGTACGTTATGATCTATGCTGTTTCTCTTGTAAATACCTGATGATAGAGCTACAGTGGAACCTGTCTATAATGGTCACATTTGGGACATGAGGAAATTACCTGAGGACTAGTAACCCTTCTGTCCAGGTTGATTCTATAGAAAGTGTCATTTTGGGGTTTTGAAGAGTGACCTTTATACGCAGGTAGCTGCTCTATAGAGGTGGCCGCTATTACAGGTTTGACTGTATTTACATTTCAGTATGGTAGGCCTGCCTAGAAGAGGGATACTATGTTATAGTTAAGTATGGTTGATACTGATGAGATCCCTATTCATCACGTTTATTAACAAACAAGACAAGACCATTGTTGTATATATCTAGAGATTATGTTGAGTTAGTCTTGATTCCATGTCAGTGTTGTTATGATGTCTGTTTAATGTTCTTGCGTAGCAATGTCTATTCGGAGGTGATATAACCATCAGCATAGTCTGTAATTGAATGTTTGTCTAATCAAGATTCTACAGTTGAGCAACTTACTAATTATTTTCTGTTGTTCTTGTTGTTATGTCAAGGGCATAACATTGCGCATCGTTAAGAGATGGACTGATTTTCTGGATGTAGACTTGCATGTCACATAAACAATTTAGTATTGCCTATCAACTTTCTGTTACAGTTTGCATTGGCTGGAATGTACTACACCGGCGTTGGTGTTGAACAAAACTACGAGACGGCATTCACGCTATACCAGGTATTTCTTCGGCTGTACTTACAATTAGCACTTCACCAATTACATTGATTCTCACATATGTTTGGATGTGGATAAAATCATTTTTTGCCAATATTTTGATACTGATTTACTACTACTATTACTACTAAAACGAATTTCCACTCCGCGAGGCAATGTCCAAGCCATACAAAAGCTTACATTGGCAAGCAAGGTGCAAGATCCTTATTCATTGCTTAAGAACCAAGTAAAACAATTTCATTCTTGTATTTACAGTCCTCTGTTCTTTATTTTCAACACTCCAACACATTGCTTGAGAGATGCTTGGTTTGCGGGATATCTGCTGACTGAAAGCTATTTGAATGTTGTTCCACCCCTTGTAGAGCATTCTTTATTAATCTAGATTTGTAACATATTGCATGACCTGATTTTTAGTTTTTTTGTAGTCTGATATTGTTTGTGCTGCAGTGCTATATAGTAATTCGTTACAAGTAACTGATTACTTGTAATCGTTACTTTTTAAAGTAATTTTAACTGTAATCCGTTACTTTTTTGATAGAGTAATTTGTAATGATAATTCGTTACATTTTTCAGCAGTAATTTGTAATCGTTACTATTACTTATCGGGCATTTTGAAAATTACTTTTCATACTTGCTCAGTTGCTCTTCCTTCAACGAAATCGTTCCGAAACAGTCACAGTGCTAGCGTTCACTCTGTTCAGTCAAACAGATTGACATTGATTGATGTTATGCTGCATTCAATATTTCCGGATGTCATTTGCCAGTTCACAGGTCTTTTTCAAGAATAACGTCTGAGTGTTTGCTCAGCTGGCACTTCATCTGCCCTTTGTCGTAAAAACAGCCAGCGAGCGTGTTGTGCTTTAAATAGTCTTTCTTAGAAGGAAAGCAGAGTTTCAATTAGTAGCAGCCTATCTGAGTGGAATAATTTCAGCCCTTTTTGTTTGCAATGCCAGTTTGTCAGATTCCCCAAGCATGACTTCGGACGACGCGACATTGTTTTGAATGGCTGTCGTTCACAAATGAATAATCTGAGCAGTCGAAAGGAGACTCCCTTTGTTCTCAGACATTGCTCCGCCCCAACAGCAGAGATCATCTGCACGTGCGAACCGCCGCCCTCAACCGGACAAGGAAAAGAGAAGTCGCTTCGCGATTGTCATTCGTCAAAACATGGGCAAATAATTTGTTACTATAACAAAAACCCGCAATTTGCTGTAAGTGTGATTTTTGAGCATGTAATCACAAAAATACTCTTCGATCTCATGACAAAATGCGCTTTTTAAAGGTTCGTTGCGAAATGGATGTCCTTCCTTGCAAAAGGAATTTTTAAAAGGAATTGGTAACGATTACTTTTGAAACCAATGTACAGTCAAACCTGTATTAGCGGCCACCTCTATAGAGCAACCACCTGTGTATAAAGGCCAATCTTCAAAGCCCCAAAATGACATTTTCTATAGAAATCAACCTGGACAGAAAGGCCACCTGTCTATAAAGGTCATTTTCCTGATGTCCAGGAGGTGACCGTTATAGACAGGTTTCACTGTAATGAGTGTAATTTGTAGTTGTAATTCGTTACATTTTTCTATAAGTAATTTGTCATTGTAATCCGTTACTTTTAACGGTTGTAACTTGTAATTGTAATTCGTTACAAATAAAAAGTAATCTATACAACACTGTTGTGCTGATGCAAGGTGCATTTTGTACTTTCAGGTTTCAACGGAAAATGGTATCCATCAAGCACATAACGTTTTAGGTAAATATATTTGTCACTGTACTTTTCTTGTGGTTTCCCTTTGTCATTTCCCAGGCAGTTGCATTATTTTTGCTTTTTATAGGAAAGATGTACCTTGAAGGTCAAGGTGTTGTTGCTGATGAACACAAGGCATTTGAACACTTTCAAAAAGGTGCTGACGACGGTATGTATTGTCTGACCAGTTGTTAAATTGCAAACAATCAGTCTTTTGCACCAAGCACATGTTCTCAAAGTGGTATATGTAGCTGGCTCAGCTTTCATAATCATGGTGGGGCAAGAAGTCTGACTGCATGCTTTGCTTCTTCTTCTTCTTCTTGTGTTTGACTGGAGAACAGCACACCACCGCACAGTGATAAGCGATGCCATTGGTCTGGGCAAGGCATGCCTGACCACCTTTGTGCTCTTTTTCTGACGTGTTTTCGTAGCAGCTAAGACCTTTTCACTCCTATGAATGAAGGCATATTAGTTGACCTTTGTCTTGTATGTTTACTCTCGTCAGGTGACATTGAGGCCTGCATTTCAGCCGCACACTGCTATACCCATGGAAAAGGAACAGAGAAGAATAACGAGAAAGCCTTTGAATACCATTCGAAAGCAGCAGCACAAGGTCAGGCATCTCAAGAGTATTGATAGTTAACGAGCTCTCGTAGCGTCCGTAGAATCTATGTCTGAATTTCTAAATACCTTTTCCTTTCTTGCAGGACATCCTGTAGGGTTATACAATGCTGGCACTCAATATTTTGCTGGAAAGGGTGTTGTGTTGAACATGGAAAAGGCAGCAGAGTTCTTCCAGAAAGCTGCAGACAAGGGATTTCATTTGGCTTGTGTGCGTAATGCTCAGTTATTATTGACCCCATTGTATGATTCTGAACCTTTGACTCAGCTGATTCTTTCTTGGGTGTGCTGTTTTGGTCTTGAGATGACAATTGATCAAGCGCAGCTCCACTGTATGTTGAGATGGATATGATCTCAAGCACTTTAGTCTCAAATGGGTGATTTATGCCAGTCAAGAACAATCCTTGAAACTGACAACCGCGGAGAAGAGTTCAACTTGACTGTAATATCCAAATATCACTCTCAAATGCTTTTAGTTGACTGATTAAATATCATTAGAAGCTGCTTTAGAAGCTGTTGTTACCAGTTGCATTGATAATCACTTTTGTTTTCGTTTATCAGGTGAACCTTGGCAATATGTACTATCATGGATTAGGAGTGGAAAAGGACTGGAATAAAGCGAAGGACTTATATTCGAGAGCAGCACCTAACAACCACAATGCACGTTTACTGCTCGAAGAACTTGAGTCAGAAATGAAGACAAATGAATGACACATGGAATACCAATGACAAACTGATATGACGTCACACTCATTTGACATCTGTATACATAGTCCGGGCCGCACAATTTTGAATTCTACGTGGATTACTATGGCTCATAACAGAATGATCAAATGACCGGGTTGTCGGTTGTACGTCAGTGCTATTTTTGTAGTTTTATAAACCACCCAGGCAGACGTGTGCTGAAGATCAGACAAAACAGTTGTCATGACTACATTGTTGTCATTTTCTAAGTGGATCCCTCAGTTTATAAAAATGTTGGATTTTGTAATAACTCATCTCAGTGCTGTGCAAGTTGTAAGTGTAAGCCATCGTGGACAGACTGCATTTTATGCTGTGCGCGGAGAATTTATTCCCTGTGCAAACTCCACAAATAATCCACGCAAGTCTCTGATTTTGACTAATTTAATGCATCTTCAATTATCTGAAGAAGAATTGGTACGAGTCTTATCCGCGCACCAACCACGCATTCTCAAAGTCGAAGTTTATGTTCTCCGCGCAACAAACACAGAATACAGACCAGCATCGTGGTTGACCATTGCTAAAGCATGTGTGTTTACCGGCTGATCATTGGTTCAATAATGGACGTTCGTTTTTTGAAATGTTCAACTATGACAGTATGGCTTACTTACAAACTTTGTACTGTAATCATAATCAACAAAGAAATCAATGTTGACAGACAAGAACAACCTTTGAATGATAAACTAATGAAAAAACAAGGCTATTATAATTACAAATATATCGATATTTTGTGTAGCTTTCTGTAGAAATTGACAAAGGCTGCTTTCATATTTCCATGGAATTAACACTTCATTGAGACCGCAAATGAAGCATAATTATTAAACCTTATTATATTTAGTAAAACAAGTCACTAGGAGAAAGGGCTTTATTTTCTCCAACAATATGCAACGTTTCTCTAAAGACTTTCCTGCCAATGCAGTCATGGAGGATTGCAAGAATATTCAACTGAACAGTACCCTCTCCAAAACAAAGTAAGGTTATTAACTTGTTAAATTAAAGTAAAATTCATCCTTCTGTTCCGCATCGTATCATGTTCAATCATATTGTTAAGTTCTGTTGACGGCAGGTGGTCGCCCAGAGCAGGTGGATCTCTCACTTGAAGCAGCCTCATTTAGGGACGAGAGTGAGGTTGAGCGGTCCCGCGCGAAAATCCTGGTCAGGGGGAGATTCCACCCACCAGGAGTACATGACGTCATCATGCGGCTAAATCTCAGCAGCCGCTCGTTTTGAANTAAAAAAGCTATGATTCATCGCATCATAGTATAGCAACGGAATAGTAAAACATGACGGACGCCGTAGAATATAATGATATTTATCATATCGTGCGTGGAACGCTGGTAAGTGCTTGTAGCCGCGTTTCATTTGTGTCCCAAAGCGACGAAGTCTGTACTCTGTTGCACTATGTTGAATTTCTACATCCACGTGGGCGAGACATATCGTCTATGCCAGTGGGTTGTGCCATCTGTGTTTGATTGTGTTTGTATTAACTATTGGTTAGGGCTTTGACTGCAATCCCAAGGCTGCAACAGCTGAGTTAGTGAATTTATACGTTATACAAGTTTCTACTTGCCTCATTTCTAAGATTGCAGACGTTGCCAAGGTGGAGAGTGGACTTAATGCCGTGATAAAATTCACCTAGAACCAAAATTCCACTCATGCAGGGCCGTTTTATACAGTAGGCACTCAAAGCACGTGCTTTAGGTTCGCAGTTTGACATTTATAGGCCAATAGCAGTTTCCAACATTCAGATGTGCAATGCAATAGGCCTATTTAGGTTCTACAAAATGAAATCAACCTCCCTCTCAGGAGGGCCACTTAATTAGTACATTCCCCATTTGCAAATAAGTGTGAGCAGAAGCACATTGTTTTTTGTTTTGTCAAGTAACGGAATTTGTAACAGAGCTCGGCCGCACGTTTCAGAATACTCAACCATCTAATAGGCCCCTAATTAGGAACAGTGCTTTAAGCCCTCTACTCTATTAAGATGGCCTTGCTCCTGCTAGATATTCTCTGTACAATTTTACATCCGGTCTCCACAGTAAAACTGGAACTCAGGAAATATTAGGGTGTTAAGTTTATTTGAGTTCTTTGGAAGTGGTAACTGTTGACTTGAAATTTAATATTTTACTCTTTCATCAGAACGATGGCCGCTTCAAACTGCACAATCAAGGTGTTGTCTTCAAGTCAGCCAAGACAGGCAAAGTCGACCAGATTCCACTTGCTGAGATTGAGTCAGTGAAATGGATGAGAGTGGCAAGGGGCTATGGCCTTAAAGTGACCCTGAAAAACGGATCACAATTCAAATTCGATGGATTTAGGGAAGTGGTGAGTCACTGCTACAAATTCTCTTCAACCTTCCTTAACGCTGGCATTTCAGGATATTTTAAGTATTTATAGATAGAGGCTGGTGTCATGGTGATACTCATTAAACAGTAGATGATGTCTACAAAGCAACTCATGGTTGCTTTTGAAAATGAAAGGCGGTCATGTACCAAATGGCCGATACACGACAACATAACAAGGCTCACTCGACGGCAGATATATAAGGGAGATTGTTCGTGCAGATTAACGACGGACAACAGTTCGTCTAGCTCAATGGCAGAGCAGTGGACCGGCAATCCAATGGTCGTGGGTCCGACTCCTTCGGCACGCCATTTTTTCTGTACTTTTCGCAAATCTCGGTTTCCAACAGCAACCAGTGATTTCCCTGATGTGCTGCAGACAAAGATACAATTTAGTGACATGTATGATGCGCAGATATTAGAGAAACATACAATCTAAGTGCGATGGAGTTTCTATGTTTGTGGTAGTTGTGACTGATGGCCGTCAAGGCAGTTGTAGAATATTGCAAGATGCAGTCGTAATGTCTAACAAACCTAAGCCATCATCATTGTCCATTGAATACAGGAGCTATGACGGCAGGTGGATCATGCAGTGTGATTTTCCTTTCTTTGCGTTAGGATTTTGACAAAGTGTCTGAGTTTGTGTCAAAGCATTTTCATTTGAAGCTTGAAGAGACAGAGTTGTCAGTGAAAGGATGGAACTGGGGAAATGCAAAGTTCAACGGCAAGTAATTTTTATATAATGCGTAAGCAACACTTTGTATTTCATAGATTCGAGCAAGATTTGTTTGTAATTCATACTTTGGAACAAGCAAATTGCCGCCTATAAGTCGATCTCATGTATAACCGACCCTCAGTACCCCCCTAAATCTGTCCTTTTAGCACAATCAAATCCATTTAAAACAGCCTGCGTTATAGGCTGAGGTGAGATTTAATGACCAACAATTTAGTGCTAGAAATTTGGCTTATACACAACTTGTAATTTGGGATAATGGAGTCCTGGCTTTGTCTATTATCAGATAACTATATCCTTTGCTGATATTAATAGCAAACAAAATAGTAACGCAAGGTTCTGATAGACATCAGGAGACGTTTGCCTTGTTGATTTATCTCCTTTGATGATTTCCAATGTCAAGTTGTGCACTTCTGTTGGATCAGTTGGAAATACTCCTTTGGTGTTGTCAATTGCTGTAAACCATTTTGACAGATTTACTTATCCTGTTTGTTGCCATAGGAACATCATTATCATTTGAAGTTGACAAGAAGCCCGCGTTTGAAGTCCCGTTGAAAGACGTGTCTCAAGCAACAACTGGTGAGACACCATGTTGATCTTCATTCTATTTGATAGTCATTTTGTTTACATGAGAATGGTTTGGTGAAAAAAAACAGGAACTGACACAAACCTCTCTTTGCCATTTGACGACAATGTATTCTGGCATGTATACGTCAAACCAGATTTAGCAACATGAATGAAAGTGAGAATGTACAGAATGCTGAATAGAGGCTAACAAAATGTAAGTCGAAGGTTCAATGCAAGGGAAACAGAGATGACAACATTGCGAGTGGCTCCTCACCAAGAACTTTGAGCACACTGATTTTCATTCCACAAAGCACGACACTATATATTGAAAACGCATGACTAGACAAACTACCGCTGACACACGTTGACAACAGAAAAATCCAACACGTAACGCATATGTGACGCCACAACACTTGACACTTCGTATGACACCACAGACGTACACAAAACTCTCAGTTGCATCGTAGTTTGAAGCCTGAATGTAATATTTCAAAGTTTGACTAATACACAATAGAATACGGTAAGCACGTGTGGGTTTGCATCAATTATGGAGATGCAGACTGCAAATGAGAATGCAACATTTAATGAGACCATAATGTCACACCTTTGAGGGAAATAAGAACTCATAAACCGAGGAAATAGATCATTTTGTCACCAATTTCTGTCAGCTTCATGTAGTTCACAATCACACAAGATAGCTGTATTAAACTTTTTACCTAAATGCCCCCTGGTTTTGTTGCTAAATAACTGATTGCTTATAATAAACATTTGGACTCTTTTCGCATTTAGGTAAAAACGAAGTGACAATTGAATTTCATCAACATGATGATGCAGAGGTTGCCCTCATGGAAATGAGGTTCTTTGTACCAAACACGAGCGAAGGCGTCGATCCCGTCAAAGTATGTCAGTGATCTGTCTTACCTCAAATGCCCATTGAACTGGCATCATTGGCATGGTGGTACTTCGCCATGCAGCAATATTAAAAGCAGTCAAACTTGCATCTGCGGCCATATGTAGATATTTCCACTTGACCTCACCTTGACTTTCTCATCTGATGAAGATATATGAACACTTTTATAAATAATCATTTTGTTGCTTATCATTGGTTTTCCAAATACGATGTGGTTGTTTGTTAATTGACATTTGAGCTTGTCCCATGCATCATTTATCGCAGGTAGTATAGCTTCTAATCAATGCACTAAACAATTTGAAATTGAAAGAGCATTAAATGAGAATGTTATACTTCAGAAAGGTTGTAGAATATTATTTGAGAGAAAGGGAACAGAAGGCTTTTGGTTGCTGGTCTCCATCAACCAATGGGCAAACAAGTTTAACAACTTTTGCTGGCTCGTTGGCCTCTATCGGATTTGATTATCGTAGCTCTATATAAACAGTTGAATCGGGTTAATCAGGTTTCATCTTGTGTCATCTCTGTATTTCTTCTGTTGTTTCATTGATATTTGTGTCTGCTTTATCGGATCTCCATTTCCAGTAAAATTGCACCCCCTTCATCAAAACTCAGCTATATTTTATTGCTTCAGGAGTTCCACGAAAAAATTATGGCAAAAGCAGATGTCATTCAAGCAACTGGCGATGCCATCGTGACGTTCACAGAAGTGGCATGTCTGACGCCAAGGTGTGTTTTTATAAATGATAGCACTAATAGATCCAGCAATGTCAAGGGTGACACCCTCATAGTTACTTGTCTTGTGGCTAGATCTTATAATGCATCAAGACGCTTGTCACCATCTTGTGGCGCTGTTGGCCTCGTTAATCCCATTTCTAGAGAATTATCTGGTGTGCTGCAAATAGTCATGCACTAATGAATTGCTTTTATCACCCAGATCGTGGTTTCATTGTAATCTATATTATTATTTCACAAACGTCTGTCTGTTTGTATGTATGTATGTATGTATGTATGTATGTATGTATGTATGTATGTATGTATGTCTGTTCAAAAGCCGGCACCTGTCACTCANTATTAGTAGAAAATTAGAACTTGACCAGGGAAATATATGCGTTCTCTGCTTTTAGATTCGTTCTCTACCTTCTCCTAATTAATCCTTCCTTTGCACAGCCATTAGAGCTTTAATGGTTTCATTCACCCTATGCTTCCATCTGGGACGTTTTTGTTTATTCTATATACTGTATCTTGCAGAGTTGTTTAAGTGTCGTATGTACTTTGTGGATTATTACAGGGGACGGTACAGCATCAAAGTGTTCCCAACTTTCCTTCAACTCCATGGAAAGACGTACGACTACAAGATACCTCACACAACCGTGTTGCGTCTTTTCCTTCTTCCACATAACGATCAAAGATTCATGTTCTTTGTGGTACGTAGTAAAAGATTGTTTCTCCTTAGTATCATGTAAAGATGGTTCTTGAACTGTTTGTTTACATTGGAGCTACTCTGCCGACTGCTGCTTATGCTGATAATGTAGCACGCTAGCCTGCAGTTGGTGATGCATTGTTTGGCATATGAATGAGGAACATAGTGCTGAATTCGCGGCAAGGACAATACTGTGAAAACATGGCCGTCCATGGAGAGAAGGGAGATTGAGAAACGTATCAACAGCATAGCTTGTGACCGCCTCACCCTTTTACTATGCAATCACTGAATAGAATTCACCTGAACAACACATGAGCTACACATCACAAAGGGACGCTAACATTGCACAATGTGACAATAAGCGCAAACACCCACAAACAATAATTATGAATTAAGACATTGCACAATGTGACAATAAGCGCAAACACCCACAAACAATAATTATGAATTAAGACATTGCACAGTGTGACAATAAGCGCAAACACCCACAAACAATAATTATGAATTAAGACATTGAACTGTGTCGCTACTCTTTAAAATTCTTACTGCAAATAATCAAACAAGGCGCAGGTACCTTTTTCTTTTGTAAGTGGTTTTTATTTTAGGTTAGTTCTTACTTGTATTGAAAGAATATTTCGTCTTTACGTTACACTGTGTTTGATGCCCTCCCATTCATCATTCTTTACAGATCAGCATGGATCCTCCGATTCGACAAGGCCAGACAAGATACCCGTTTTTAATCCTGCAGTTTGAAAGGGAACAAGAAGTGTCTGTTCACCTGAATCTATCAGAGTAAGTTTATGCCGATGAAAACCAAACGGCATGGGAAGTCTTCCGTTCGTACTGTTACCTGGAGATGTTATGTTGTTGAATATTGTGAGCTATTTGATAATGCAGTTTGATGCATTAGCTATTGTTACAATTGTCGCCATTGTTGGTGAGACGAAGTGACTTGTTTGAGGTTTCCTAGCAACCAACTTCCAGTATTCCCGCATATTGTCTCTTGCACCAGCTGTTCTTGGTCATCACACTCACTGCTTTGACTCTTCTGTTGTTCGAGGACACATTGATGGGATCAGATAGGATTGACAACATCTTCGTCGATTGCAAAGCTGTTTCATCGATCGATGCTGAGAAAGAAATATTTATTCAGTTGCACTTTCGATGTTCTTTTTCAGAGAGGAAATAGAAGAAAAGTATAAAGGAAAACTGAAAGAGAAGATGTCCGGTCCTATCTTTGAAGTGATGAGTCGCATTTTGAAAGAAGTGGTAGGACGGAAGATCACGGTACCCAGCAACTTCAAAGGGCAAGTACTGTGCAGCTTCTCATCTTCAGAATGACAGATCATCAGATATCCCGTTTGATCGAAGCTTAGTTTAATATCATGTGGTATGTCCCCTTTCTACAGGCATTCTGGATCAAGTGCAATCAACTGTTCGCATCGTGCTGGCGCCGGTCTGCTCTACCCTTTGGAGAGAGGATTCATATTTGTGCATAAACCACCCATNCTTCGTCGTCTATCACAGCTTTGATGAACTCAGCTTGGATGCCGTCTGGGCCAGCAGCACGTCCATTGTTGAGCTTGCGGATGGCTTTACGCACATCCTCCTGGCTTAGTTGCGCTACTGCCAGATCTTGAGTGGGGTGCAGAGAGCGCTGTGTATCAGAATGGAAAAGTGTGCGGGCGTATTCACACCAGCATGTGATCTCTTCAGATGGAGATGAGCAAGACGAGCCGTCATTCTGCTTGATTGTGGCTACTGGTCGCTTGCGTTCTTGCAGGAGAGATTCGGTGGTCTTGAATAGTGTCGTACTGTCATTTCGACGGAAAGCATCATTTATGGCATCTGCTTGTTGGTTCAGCCTTCCCTGCAGGTCAGCATCACATGCAGCGCGCACGCGGTTTTTGAGCAGCTTGTAATCGGCTGTACCCATGGCATCACGTTTCTTTTCTATTAGATCTATGGTGGTTGGAGTGATATGTGGCTTTGACCGTAATGTGCGGGTCGTGCCACAGACCTTGATCGCGTTGGAGTGGATGACCGCGGAGATTGCATCGATGTCGCATGTGTCTGCATCTATCTCTTCTCTAACTAGTTGTTGTAGCTTCACCTTGTTTGCAGCAGAAAGGTTCTGTGCGTCCGGTTTTGATGGACGCTTCTGTGGCTTCTCTATGTGGCGGTTGCGCTGCTTGATGTTGCACAGGACAAGGCGATGGTCAGTGTCGAAAGGCGCTGAGAAGGATCTGCAGTCAGACAACCAATGCCTCTTGTCTTGCTGCACAAGTATGTGGTCGATGGCATTGCGAGCATTGCCGGCATGGCTGATCCACGTGACCTTCTGTAACATCCTTTTTCGAAACCACGTGTTGGCGGCAGTGAGACATGTTTTCTGTTTGTCATCAAATGTCACTGATGTATTGTATGTTTCTTCTTGTACATTTTGATTGGCTTTTATCAGATCGTTATCTTCTAGTTTGTTGTCAGCGCATAACATGTCATGATGCGGGTCAATGGACCAAGCGCAGTCCCAATGCATGATGGGATACACTTGTTTTTAGGCACGTGACTTTGAGCTGAAATCTACAATTTTGACAGCCAAAAACAATCCTTGAAATTGACCATCATTGAAAAGGCTAATTGCGTTGCAAACAAAAGATTTTCCTGGCGTCTTCACCCGTGGCAGAGGTCAACTCACTTATAATTATATCGACATGTAGTGGGACTGCGCATAGCGGATTGGCAGCGTGATGCAATCGATAAGCTCTCTCAGTGCCTCCAGTCAATTCTCTATTGTGCTTTGTTTTGCATTCAGGCCACTGGACCGTCCGTGATGGACGATCTGATGGACTCCGACGACGAAGAACATGACGTCTACTTGCAGCATGTCAAAGCGGAAGCAGCTGCCAAAGATGACAATGATGATAATGATGATGAAGACGAAGGTAAGACTTGGTTGTATTTCATCTTGACAGCTTTGACCTCTGTCATTTGTTACCTCTTTGTTAAATGCAAGATTGTAATTATTCATGTATAATGTAATGCTGTTCTTTAGACAGTCGGCCTATTCACACTAATGTGATTTTCAATAGGGACTATATAAATCAAATTGTTTACAAAAAAAGCTAAAATAGGCTAATTAAAAGTCAAATCAGTAAGCATGAAACATATTTCAAAATAATCCGTGAGTCATCAGTGAGAGCTTCTATCTTTAAACTCTACTTACTGTTGTGTGTTCATGTGCACTGAGGCCTGGAGCCTAGTGACCTCGTTTCTGTGTTAATATGTGAGGTAACTGCGTAGTTGATGTAAATTCAGTGTGGTCTTGTGTTATGCGTGTTTTTCTTCTGATTTTTTAATCTCTTACATGCATCCAACCCATCTGCTCTATGATGTTTGCGTCGACTGAATCTTTGTGTAATGGGAACACTTCACTTACTAAACCACTCATCGTTTTTTACATGATTAATTTTAGCCAACTAAAATAGTATTTTATGCAGTTTTTATTTATTAATTTCTTTCCTTTTTATTAGTTTTAGTCTGCTAGGATGTTCCATTCGTTGATTGCGCTGTTTTCTGATGTCTTGTGAATGAGTTTGGCTTGATTAGTCACAACAAACAGCATTATTACTTTGTTGCTGATCGCCTTTCAATGTATTTGTCTTCTAGACGATTCTGATTTTAATCCTGATAATGTCAAGGGCGCCAAAGGCGGAGAGTAAGTAACCAGTTACAATAGCCACCGTTGTGAGTTAGAAGCAGGAGGGCTCAGTAGGTTGGAAGCCAAGGATTCGAGAATACGTAGCTTGTTGCAGATAGTGCTCTGAAGCATTATCATAATATTTTGAACATGACAAATTGACAGTACACACATGAAACGATGTGCCGACTGCTGAAAGCGGCATTTAGAGATGGATTGATTTGTGGTTCAGTGCTACGAGTTTGCAATTGAGGAGGCGTGACCTGATATTCAAGTAAACGAGGCATTGCGTTTGTTGATGCTTCAATGACATCGAATATGTTAGCTTTGCTGTTGGACATTATAGTGTTTTAAAGTACAGTACATCGGTTTGTTAAGTTGAATGGAAGAAGACCTGTAGATCTTGTATGTAACTCTCCTGTTTGTGTTTCTCTGCGTAGTTCCAGCGGGAGTGGCTCGGATTCTGGTTCTGGTAGTGACTCAAACAATGACGATGGCGATGCAAGCGCGAGCGAAGAGGAGAAGCCAAAGAAAGCTGTTAAAAAGACAAGTCAAAAGCGACCGGCGCCTGCAAAGCCTGGGAAAGAGGTGACCACATAATTATGCTGCGGAGGCATTTGCTGACCTCGCATTGTTTGATTGATCGTTTGTAGTCATGGTATCCAATATGAAATTGTCAACGTGTCCAATTTACATAACAGAGTACATTTCATCATCATTGCTTTTATCTGTGCGTTTCAGAAAGCGAAGAAAAGCAAGAAGGACCCCTCCCTACCGAAGCGTGGTCTCTCGGCATACATGATCTGGCTTGGTGAAGAGCGGTCGCGCATCAAGGCAGACTTCCCTGGCATTACCATTACGGAAGTGACGAAAAAAGCTGGTGAACTGTGGCGCAATCTTTCGGACAGATCGGTTGGTTTGAAACATTCATATTGTAATTGTCATGTTTGTGCCATGATGGTGTGTCATGTATGTTCCGCTGAGCTTCTTATTTTCTGTTTACTTGTTAGAAATGGGACGCGTTGGCCGCCAAAGACAAGGAGAGGTACACTAAAGAGATGGCTGCATACAAGAGCGGCGCCAAGAGTCAGCCGTCAAATTCACCGAAGAAGAAGAAGAGCAGTCAAAAGCCAACGCCATCATCCGCCAGCAAGAGCCCAGCCAAGAAAGCCAAAAGCAAAGAGTTCATTGAATCGAGTGGTTCGAGCTCAGATGAAGACGATGCGGTGAGAATTCAAATAGAAGTTCATTGCAATGCTACATGCAACACCACTCTGCAGCGAAGAAATTGCTTCACAGCGTAGAAATCTGATATATCGAATAGTTCGGATTTGAAATGACCTCAGGTGCGGATAGTTCCGCAAAACGATATTCTAATGGGTCAGTTCGATGGAAGGTTTAAGAATTTGACGTGGAAGATGTCAACGCGAATTCACTCTGTGATGTTGAAGGAATGCCGGCTCATTTTGATACTGCACATATCCAAGTTGCTTGAATCTGTTGTCGAATGTCAGATTCTTGATACTCCAGATATCTGTGGAACAATTAAAACATGCGTGTGGCATTCTAATGCCGTGTACCATTGGCCAATTGTTATTTATGTTGTTTGTGCATTTCGAATGTTTCTTCGTAGCGGCCATCTGCTCCTGCGAAGAAGAGTACTCGATCGAAACCGAAAGAACATGACGTCAAGGGCCTAGACGCTGATGATTCGTTCGAAGAACCGGATGCTGAGATGACAGACTCCGAGGACCAATCGGGTGGCTCAGACAGTGACTGATTCGGACACGTGATATGAAGCCATTCCTTCATTCGACCGATTGTAAACATCGACAGTACTACTTGTAGAAATATGTACGCTGCTGAGTGTCCATGTAGCAGATTGCGTTGTTTAGATTCAAAAAGCGGTGGCGTTTCTCCATAGGAGAAAATGGAAATGTTTGACCTTTAGTCAGGAACACGCCCTAAGAGTTTTCATTCAAGAGATGTCTGCCTCGTTTTCTGACGTGAATGAGGCTACGCGAAGATTAACTGACTTTCAATCTGTCTCTTTCTCTGCGTTCTGTTTGCATCGCCATATTTGAATAAAAGAAATTTATGATAAACTGAAGTAATCAGCGGTTAAGTTGGAGATTATTTAGTATATCTAACAAGTGTTGGAGCGTTTTGCATGGACTCCATCGTGAATTTTTCTTTGACACAGTGAAACCTGTCTATAACGGTCTCCTCTGGGACCTGAGCAAAATGACCTTTATAGACAGGTTGCCTTTCTGTACATATTAATTTTCTATAGAATGTATCACTTGAGGGTTACGAAGAGTGGCCTTTATACACAGGTGGCAGCTCTATAGAGATGGCCGCTAAAACAGATTTGACTGTACGCGTGTACATCTGGTTGTTGCACACAGCAGACCAAAGTGATACAACGAATGACTTACCGCTCTGCCTTTCTCAGTTCATCTGTCGCTTGTTTTGAATCTGATAATGGAAAGTGTCCAGGATCATATGTTGGACAGCAAACATTCTGTTTTGTGGTGTCCCTCAGAGTTATGTAAATCTGACTCTGCCCTATAGTCATGCGATGACGCTCCAGAGATGGGTTTATTCTGGATAAACACTTGAAGAACACGGATCAAATTTGTGGTACACTTTATGGTACGTGTCTGTTATGATATGATCCGTTGCGATCGAAGTGTGTACGACTGTACGTGTATGTGTGATCTGTGTAGATCTGAACGTGTTCTATGTCGAACGAGAGGGATCGTACGGAGAGCAAGACAACGGTGTCTTCGGTCATGAGACGTCATTCAGGAATGAATATCATTCAAGATTACATTAATTTATAGATACATGTGAAACGAGGCTATACACTGAATAGAGGTTGATTAAGCGAGGCGAGTTCACCACAGTGTCCTTTCAGACATACACGGTATCGCCCGTAATGCATCATCTGTAGGATTTCAACATTAGGTTGCATAGCAACGTGCTCGCAAGAAACAATCGGCAATGTGATGATGAAAAAAAAAAGAGGAAAACAAGATTATTTTCCGTTTATTTCATTTCAACGTTTTCTAACCTTCAAACACGAAGCAGAACATGACTATTCAATTTATTTCATTTCAAAATTGAATAATTTATTAATGTTCGGGCTATGTGCTTCGCATAATTATTAATTATCTGACCGAGTAGAACAGCCCTTGTTATAGAAGTACAGCTCTCAAGACAATATACACGAATATCTGAGCTCTAGATATTTGTAAATGCCGACACAAGGATCAGCGAAGACTCCATTAGAGGCAATTAGGAGACAGCTTCGTTTTCCCGCGCATCCAGCCTCGACTTTACTCATAGTTTTCACGGAGTGGTCTGGGCACAATCCATTGACATTTCGCCCCGCGCAAATGCTTGTGGCGCCTGGCTTGCGTCCGTAGTTGGCGTAGCGGACTGAGATGGTTGTGCCGAGGGGACAACGAATTGTCCTGCGGTGATTTTCGCAGAGGAGAACAGCTGAAAAATTGAGAAGAAAATATTTTAGGAATAATTTACAAATTGGAAAGTAAATCCTGAAGCTATTGCCTGCACACATGCATAAAGAGCGAGAGCCACGTCTTCGTCAGTAACCAGAGATCGCACACACGGGAGACGGTAAACACATGGCAAATGACTCGCTCGTCTCGAACGATAACTGCTACGATCCACTTACTGTCCGTTTGAGGGATGCAATCGACATTGAATGGCCAATCGCAGACCTCCTTGTTGGGATTAAAATGTAGTCCTTCAGGGCAAGTCAGGTAGACTTTGCGATTGGCAAAGCATCGATAGAAGCGATTGCAAACGTAAGGGTCCTTCACATGCCGTCTAGGATCGTCATGACAATAGCCACCTGAACAAGAGAATCAACACGATTGTATAAATTGTTATCTTTCCACGGAAGAATCCAACAAACACGGATGAAATTCAACAAAATCATCGTAGAGGACCGTAAAGGCCGGTTGTTGTCTCTCACCTAAACCGGACAAAGCAAATGCCCCACTTAAACAAACAGCAACAACAGTTGCCATCAAGTGATACGATGCCATGATGTATTTCAATGATGATCTTTGTCCTTTCGATCGGCCACTGAGACTGATTTCCAATTAAATGCGCACGCTCATTTATAGCAGCTCAGTGATGTCCGCATTGGCAGCATGTCGGATTGTTGATGCGGCTACTTGCATCAGAGAGTTCCGCATTGTGCTTCCTGCTTCCTGGCATTTTTCCAAACAGTGCTTA
>OFHS01001348.1:0-22207 GCA_900245855.1 Calvadosia cruxmelitensis
TTAACTTAATTAAGGCTAAAAACATTCTAAAAATAAATATACTAATAAATAAATAACTAATTTAGGCATATCTCAGTAATGAACAAATAAATAAATAAAAATCATCGTCACTGTGTCTTCCGCTGCTCGCATCCTGTTATTCGTCTATTATTGGTCATGATTGGTCTCTGTTGGCATTGTTTGCACGACTTCTATTGGTAACGTTGCGTCAGTTAAATTCCAATAGACTGATTTTTTGCGATGATTGTTTCCTGTATTTTGCCGTGTTAAAATACCTATGAAGTGATGGAAAGTATGTGCCATGAAAACCTATGCAGTATGTAACTTTGTCCTGTTTAACGATGTATGTGCGCCATGAAAAAGGCCAATGGCTTATTGGTTTTCACACTAATTGACGATAATGATGATGATGCAACAGTAAAAAATCTCGCTTAATTCAAACATTGTTCGTAGTATGCGTTACGAGAGGAGGAGTGTTAAATGACGTCAGTGCATGCGCACTAGGTCGTTCTTGTTGCGANACTTTCGACTTGGGCCTTGTCGCCATACTTGTCTCCTCTTTTGCTGCGAAAGGGAAATAAAGCCATCAATTTGGTGACGAACAGAGGAGTTTATTACGAAGCTCATTACTCTTGGGTAGGAACCAGTGTTATTCAATCATTGTTTTACTTGTATCTTAGCTATACGCGGTGGATTTGAGCTTGTAAAGCTTTCGAGAACGGTTAGTTTGGATGTCTGCGATTTGTAGTGTTTTGGCACGTCTACCATTAATTCCATCTCTTCGCCTCCCTTTTGGGAGATCTTTCAAGATGTTAACTCTAACACCCAACAATGATTTGCAAGCTATTCAACACTGGAACATTCTCCCTTTCTTCGCTTTTCTTGCCGTAGTTGTTGCTTAGCTTGAGTTATAGTTCGACTATTTGGAATCATCGCTTTGAAGTCGTTGTTAGCTAACGTTCGTTGCGGGGTGGATTTTGTAACGTAGGTTTTGTTTATTTTGAGCCAAAGACGTCTCAAGACTGCCATATTGTGAACGTGGTTTTATATTCTGCTGAGTTCATAGTTTCTTTCTAGTTTGTGCTGTTGAAACCAGCTTTTAGTACTCCCATTTATCGCCCTTCTCGCGACCTATTTTGATGCAATGTGAAATTTTAGAAATTGTTCATTGAGAGATTGTTCTGTTATTTCAGTAGTGTTTGTCCACGGCACAGTTCATGTATCCTAATACTTCGTTGGTTAAAATAGTTGCTACGTTGTTCATGCTAAACCTGCATTTCTTCTGCAGATTTATCGATAAATTGCCAGTCTTGATCGTCTCTATGGATGATGTTTGATGTTTCGCAACATGACCGTATGGGCTCATTCCACGCTAACCTGCATATACACGTCAACATTTGCACCAAATAATGATAACAATTCCTCGTGAACACCTGCAGTTCTATTGAATAGGTATTTATGTATTTTAATATCGATATTCCTTTACTTTTGTAGTGTTTTCACGGATTTGACTTCAAAACGATGGCTCAACGACCAGCAGCACAACGGCCGAACGGCATGGCGCAGGGCAAAATCCAACCCTTCAAGCTCGTCTTACTTGGTAATTTCAGCAAGTTAGCACGAAGTTTGACGTAAACATAAAATCATTTGTTGTTAGGGGTTTTGCGTGGTAGTTGTGCTCTTTTGATCTTGCCCATATTGCACAACAATGGTGGAAATTAGTCTTACTCAAAGTGGTCTGCTAAAAACGGCTGGTTCTCTGTTTGTCAGTTGGCCTGCTGACAAATGTCGAATTTCGACAGAAAATGGATTATCCTGGCTGCAGTGTAAGAGTCAGCAAAAAGACCGAGCGAAAATCATTCTCATTGATTCCTGAAGCACGACTTACTTTCGACTTGCTTTCAACTTATTTAGTTGGTGATGATTTTCTGTGTTCTAATAACAAGCGGCTTTCTCATTGTCAGGAAAGTGGTCACTGACAACAAATCTTTATGTTTTCACAATGTTTCAACATCTTGATGCCATTATCAAGAGATAATAAAAAACAATCTCAGATACCGGTGTAAACAAATCAGCAAGCAGATGTTGATTACCTACAAAAGCTTATAAATTAATAAGATGTACTGAGATAAATCAGAAATTTACTTATTTAAGGCAATACTGAACAAAGCAGTGTCTAAAATAGAGTTGAAAGCATCTCGTGAAGTAGGTTGCTTAGCACGTATAGATGATTCTTTCTCCGGAATGATTTTAGCTTAGCTTATCTGCCTATCGGAGCCTTTATGCTAACCTTGCTTGTTTGTTTATTCAATTTAATTCACATTAATGAAGTAAAATGATATATAATGTACTACAGGCGTTTAAGAGTTATTCATGTAAATATCGGAAGTAATGGCTGGAAGTAGAACTTGCATAAAATCAAGTCAAAACATTTACACAAATTTGGCAGATCAAAGAACTCGTTTTTAAATTCGATTTACTACATAGAAGATGATCACGCAGAGAGTTCCATTACACTAGTTGATTACATATAAAGAGAAAGGGTATTGTTGATGATTCTTCATGGAGGGTTGCACAATGTTCTTAATAATCTTCAGCTTTAAAGACCTGCTGGTCATTGCTACGATGTGAAGATATGAAGGCTGCTGTGATGTCTACATCTTCAGTTCATCAAGCATGCGGTCCGGCTACAGCAAGACTAGACACAAACTGCCAATCAATACATAACACTCCTCCCCTACAAGTTCAATGTATGCATTTGAAAAAACCGAGTCTCTAAGCCGGTTGGTGCTTTTGGTTGGAACGACCCGAGGGCATTTGCAAAGACTCAGCAGCAATGATTTGTGCAGGAACAACAACAGGAATAGTGTCATTTTGGCTAGCCGTAGTGGGAGGCAAAGTAGCAGTGGTACATGGAGTCCGTATGGCCCGCAAGGCCTGGCCCTGGCAGCAGTATCAACCGGGGTTGTACGGGGTGAAGCGGAGGTCAAAGCGTTGGCAGATGGATGGATGTTCTTTAGGGATGCAGTTCGACATAAAAATGAAGATTCGAACCTTCTTTGATGCACCGCGCTACATAATTAGTAAATACGCTTGCCTGATAGCATTGATGTCTGCTAACCAGGCCGTTTTGGTTACGCGATCATGCAACACTGTTTGTGCATGAACAACAGTTGATCGCTCCGCTTGAAAACCCGGCAATCACTATGGACAGTATTACAAACGAGGTGAAGTTGTTTTCTTTTCTTCCAAAGCAAAGCCCTTGCCTGCCAATACAGCAAATTACTTTTTGCCTAAGGAACCCTCAATTTTAACTGTGATTGTTTGCTGAGAAGCACAAGCTGAAGGCCATGATGGGACGCAGCCAGTTCTGTCTGGCTAAGATGATAATGCAAATGATTCTTTACAACTCTTCCAAATCAACTGGCAAAATGTAAGCAGGCAAATGTTTGCTGCAAATTGCAATTAAAGAGATCTCTTGAAAAACAGGATGACTTTCTATGCAAAAAATTGAAGCGATTATTTTCCGATTAATCGGCTCCCGCTCTATGATTCTATCTTAATTGTAGTATCACGATCACTTACTCAGAAACCGTGTAGATAGTGATGTTTACAGTTTCTACTTTCTTCTCTCAGGTGAATCTGCCGTTGGAAAGTCCAGTTTGGTGTTGCGATTTGTGAAGGGACAGTTCCACGAATACCAGGAAAGCACCATAGGAGGTGAGTTGTAGCATTGCTCTATGAAATCTACTGAGGTCAGTCAGTACATTGTATCTACACATATGATGGCAAATATTTCTNTCAGATAATGACTTGCTATGATGATTTTTGAGAGAGAAGAGAGTTGTACCCCAATTTAGTAGCATAAGAAAGAAAATGCCTATAACGGCGGCTAACAAAAACGCTATGCGGGTGTAAGTCACATCCCATTTTCAAGCCAAAATTTGAGACATTCAAATTGCAACATATACATGCCAAAGTATGATAATTATTACCAAGTTAGGTCTCGTGGCTTTTAGTTAGACGCCGTTCTACAACTAGGGCTGTCTTGATTTTTATGCCGGCTTTGTTTTCTGTGAGTTTGGTGTAATTATTGCTGTCAAATAGGCATCTTGAATGTTCTGTGCTTTCCGAGGCAAACAGTTGTGTTGGAATGGTTTCAAAAGGGATCCATTTTCGTCTCTTGAAAGCCATATCTGAGCTGAGAAACAATGCAAAGCATACGATGATGTGCGAAGCTGCATAATAGCTCCAACTAGCTAGTGGGTTATAAAACACATCTGTAGCTTTGCTAATTGAGTTTCAAGCCATATTTGGTTTCGATTGATTGATTGATTGACTTAGCAAACATGAGTAATGATGATGGATAGGCAATCACTGGAAAGTAATTCTGTATGTGCACTCATTCAGTCCAATATGATTCACAAAAGCGCGATAAATTTGCGCAATCTAATTGACGTTTAATGACGGGAAATAAAGCCGATGTAACAGCATCATTCATCTATTGCTTGACCTATTGTTGTCCACTTCATTTTGCAATGAATTATATTTTTATTTAACAATGTTTTATTTGTTTGTCCGCAGCTGCGTTTTTGACACAGACAGTCTGCTTTGATGATACCACAGTGAAGTTTGAGATTTGGGATACTGCGGGACAAGAAAATATCCTTTCTTGCAAACAGTTGTTAGCACATTTTAGACACGTCTAGCTTCAATGACTTATATAAACTTGCTGAGTGACAGTACACCACGTATCATTATATGCACTGCTCCACCGTCACCATATTGTGTAAGGATACAGGCATCTCATGTATTAAACTCATCACCACAAATAAGCTGTTTTGGCGGAGGTGCTTGGTTTTGGTGAGAGCTGCATACANTCAGATAATGACTTGCTATGATGATTTTTGAGAGAGAAGAGAGTTGTACCCCAATTTAGTAGCATAAAAGAGATAATGGCGGCTAACAAAAACACTATGCGGCTATAAGTCACATCCCATTTTCAAGCCAAAATTTGAGACATTCAAATTGCAACATATACATGCCAAAGTATGATAATTATTACCAAGTAAGGTCTCGTGGCTTTTAGTTAGAAGCTGTTCTACAACTAGGGCTGTCTTGATTTTTATGCCGGCTTTGTTTTCTCTGAGTTTGGTGTAATTATTGCTGTTGAATAGGCATCTTGAATTTTCTGTGCTTCCTGAGGCAAACAGTTGTGTTGGAATGGTTTCAAAAGGGATCCATTTTCGTCTCTTGAGAGCCATATCTGAGCTGAGAAACAATGCAAAGCATACGATGCTGTGCGAAGCTGCATAGTAGCTCAAACTAGCTAGTGGGTTATAGAACACATCTGTAGCTTTGCTAATTGAGTTTCAAACCATGTTTGGTTTCGATTGATTGTTTGACTTATCAAACATGAGTAATGATGATTGATAGGCAATCACTGAAAAGTAATTCTGTATGTGCATGCATGCAGTCCAATATGATTCACAAAAGGGCGATAAATTTGCGCAATCTAATTGACGTTTAATGACGGGAAATAAAGCCGATGTAACAGCATCATTCATCTATTGCTTGATCTATTGTTGTCCACTTCATTTTGCAATGAATTATATTTTTATTTAACAATGTTGTATTTGTTTGTCCGCAGCTGCGTTTTTGACACAGACAGTCTGCTTTGACGATACCACAGTGAAGTTTGAGATTTGGGATACTGCGGGACAAGAAAATATCCTTTCTTGCAAACAGTTGTTAGCACATTTTAGACACGTCTAGCTTCAATGACTTATATAAACTTGCTGAGTGGCAGTACACCATGTATCATTATATGCACTGCTCCACCGTCACCGTATTGTGTAAGGATACAGGCATCTCATGTAGAAGAATTACAACGATTTGTTTGCTCCAGTTGAATTGTTAACATATGCAAATGTTGTTTTGTGAAGCTGTTGGACAGTTAATATCTGGCAGATAGGTAATTCTTGAATCTTTCAGTCGTACTTATGGCAGACTATGTATTCAATATTTACGCAGTGTTTCGTAATACAGTGTGATTTCACTGGGGAGTGTGTGCCGCCGGAATGTTGCTAATGGTGTGCCGCTGATCAGAGCAGTTGACTTCACCAATGATCGTGCTGCAATATCATTGTTTTTTTATTATTTTGCCTTGACTTTTGTCTCACGGTACCACAGTTTAGCTCCAATGTATTACCGTGGCTCCCAAGCGGCAATTGTTGTCTACGACATAACCAACACAGTGAGTCATGCCATGCACACAGAGTTGTGTTATTGTAGAATGGATGTTGTTATGAACTGTTTATGATGTCTTTGTGGTGTGGCGTTGGCTGCTTTGGTTACAAGGCTGACGCGGGGAGAGTGGTTTCGTTGTCTGCCATGTTTGTTGCATATTGTGATAGCCTGCTTGCAGACAAACTATTTTTTCGGTGAAATAGTACGTTTGCGCAGTTGTGCAAGTTTCCTTGTTCTCCTGCTACCAGATTCTGGGTAGTATGCTGTGATTGGTTGTATTCATGGCCCCTTGTGATTGGCTGATACCTAGCAACGTTTCTTCAGCAGCCTAACAAGTCTTTGTTGCCTGACGTGATCTTTCTGCCGAAGCAATTAATGAGGTGTTGGATTTGCAAGTGCAAACACTTTGATAAAAGAACGCTGGTGTGATTTCCGTCTTGTCTCCATATCAACAAAGATTATTTTCAAACAACAATAGGGTTGAATTAACCAATCACAGCATACTACCAGAATCTGGTAGCAGGAGAACAAGGAAACTTACACAACTGTGCAGACATACTATTTTACCGAAAAAAATAGTTTGTCTGCACGCAGGCTAGTGCAATGACTGACTGCTACCTTTTAGCTGCGCAGTCGTTGATGACTGAGTGGTTGTTTGTTTCATTTTGTTGTTGTCTGGTTTCGACTTATGACACTGTCCGGTTTTGGGCTACCATATCTCTACCGTGTGTTATCTCCGGTGCCTTTAGTCCAGGCCGCCAACCTGACCTTCTTAACCCAAAACCATATGCCACGGGACCTTTTGCCAGGCACAACGATGCCTGGATCCCCTTCGATTTGCTCATTGTCGCATCTTGAGATTTTAGGAAGAGACTCGTTCCATTAAAATCAAATCATTAACTGAATTCTTAGGGAGAACAATGGAACACTGAACTTTCTCATTGCATTTAACACAATCATTGATTTACTTGTTGTCTTAAGTGTTTCTTATTGTTGTCACGCCAGGATACATTCAACCGTGCAAAGAACTGGGTAAAGGAACTGCACCGCCAAGCTAGCGCAAACATCGTCATCGCCCTCGCAGGAAACAAGGCTGATCTAAGTAACAAGCGCATGGTGGAGTATGAGGTCAGTTGCATGCTAATAGTGCTGGTACATTGGGGTTTTATGAAATGACCTGGTCCACTAAGTGATATGTTTTGTTATAATTTTGATGGCTAGGAAGCGCAGGCATATGCTGAAGAGAACGGCCTTTTGTTCATGGAGACGTCAGCAAAGACGGCTATGAATGTCAGTGAGCTCTTCCTTGCAATTGGTAAGTCAATTTGACAAGAAATACAGGGCAACCTGTCTCCAGTGACTACTCAATGGAGTAGTACAAAGTGGTCTCTTAACACAGGTGGTTGCTCGATACTAGAAAGTAGGAATATTTATTGTCTGGGGTCTGAGCTTTGACAGGACCACTTTAAAGGCGGTCGAACAGTCAAGTTGATCTGTGATTCTCAACCTCAGATTGCAACAAAATGCAGGATGAAATCTTAGCAATGCATCACATTCTCACATAAAGCACAAGGGTCACAGCAAATTGCTTTGCTTATCGCATGGTTAATTGTCTATCTACTAGTAATCTACAATTTGTTTGGTGCCTGTTATCAGTCAAGCGAAAAATGTGGGCAATGAAGGTTAGCGAACTAAGGAGTAATAATCTAGTAGTTGTAGTAGAGTCATATGATGCCTATGTTTTGCTAAAAATATGCTGCTTTTTAATTCCGACTGCCAAAGCACCAAGTTGTCTAGTACGTGGGGTTTTGGAGTAATTGATTCTGTCCTAAAAGGATATGAATGAAGTTTACAGATGTCTTAACCCTTGTCCTGCTATTGACGTGTATACAGTATACACGTTTTCAAAACAATTCAAAAGTAGCAGCATATAACCAATCACATAGTTAGTCCCTAGCGATCAACCAATCAGCAATCGATAAAGCGACTTCAAGTCTTCATTTAACTAGTTTTATGAGCAGAAAAGGGTTAAACAGGAACACCACACTTTCAGCTATGATAGCTCAAACTCAACACTGTGAGCCGCGAGTCTAATGCAAAAATGCCACAGAGTATAAAAGTTAGATATAATTAATATTTGGCATTACATTTGAATAGGTGGAATATTTTCTGGTTGGATTCTACGAGTAGAAATTTGTGTGAAGGATAGTAGGATAAATTTGTCTTATTAGATACGAAGCTGAACGGAGTAACATAACTAAGCAGAGATGAATAGAATTTTCAGGAACAGCAATTTTGTGTGGACCAATAGATTTCCATAGAGTTTTGTCAGTTTTTTCTTTACAGTTTCTATAATTAAGTTAAATTTGATGAGAAACGCTGTGGGGATGTATCATGGTTGTTTCTAGATTTTGCCACAATTTAAGCTTAGCTGTTGCCATCGTTGAATTTTAGTTTTTTGTTGATTGTTTGCAATGTCATCCACAGCCAAAAAATTACCCAAGTCAACAGATCAGCAAGCAGCTGGAGGCGCTTCGACAAGAACCAGAGGCGTGGAATTACAAGAAAACACGAATGAGCGGAAAAAATGCTGTTAACTGGAGTGGTTTGATGCTGTCAATTAGCATATGTACTTTGCTGCACAGTGGTGGCTTGCCTTGATATCGCAGTTGTGCAGTGGCGTAATGCCGAGGCATGGACTATGACTGCATATTGGCAGCTGCTGAAAGAGACCGCGTCATTGCCCGTCGAGGATTATCCTTGTTCAACTACTGCGCTTTGTTACTATTGGGGTCTGGTGAGCTGAGCAACATGTTGTTATGTGTGTTGCTCGTTCCCTCGTGGAAGTAACAATTTATTACGGATTGATTTATTCCGTCCCTAATTAACAGGGCAGCAGTTTCTTTTGTAATTTGCTTTGTAGCGTCAAGAGCTGTGATCTTCTCCTAATTAATTTACCGACTTGTAATGCGACAATTCATATTTCCTGGATAGAATTATGTAACCTCACACAATAGTTTTATGGACGATGTATTTTAATGTTGCAATTATGTGTGTTGTGTTGACAATGTACAGCCATATCAAACTTCATAACTGGTGTCGTGTCTTTCATGAATATACCTTTGGAAGGACGCTCAGAATTGAATTTATTATTTGCCAAATATTCAGCAAAGTTCAGATGTATTACACATTGAAGTTTAATCTTGTTTGAATCTGCATTTTCTGCAAACACCTATGTGTTGAAAGACTTCTTTTGTCCCTTAGGATGGTTTGGTTATCGTGATAGGGTTCGGTAGGGAAACAGTGAAACATCAATAATGTCGGTGTGGTCTAGAGGCTAGTATGTGTGGCTGCCAGTCAGGCGTACCGGGTTTGACTCCCGGGCCAACCAACACATTATTCGTTGTCATCTGTGGTTTTAATTGTCGAGGGCCCCAAGGGAGACAAGCCATTGGCTTATTGGGCTACCCTCGTTAAATAAATTGACATTCATTCATTCATTCATTCATTCATTCAATAAACATGTCCCAGAACTACTTTTGTTATAGAAATTTGACATTCTGTCAATTTTGTGTGTAAATATTTATCAAGTGATATGGCTGTCGTCTGTCGAAGTGACAATCTTTTACATTACTGAATGCTTTCTTGGCATTCTTTCAACTCTCCATAGGAAAGAGTAGTCCACGGTCCACATTTGACATCCTTATACAACAGACATGTTTCTCTATCATGTGATGTTACTTTTGTGGGGGTTGCTTGGTTGATTGTATTGCCCAGCCCAAGCTGACCGTATACATTCCATCCCCATGTCCATATTTCACCGTCCGTACTGACGGCTGCAGAGTGACGACTGCCACATGAAACCGTATGAAATGTCACATCAAGATCAACGTCGATCAGTTTCGGAAACATTGAAAGCACGAAATCACCGTGACCAAGCTGACCGCTCTCATTCCAACCCCACGTATAGATGTCACCAGTTTCTACAAAAAAGAGCGTTCAGATTACGAATAAAACAGAAGTGAATTAAATTTAACACAACAGTCACCTCAGAATGAGTATAATGACAGAGTTTTCAAGCACCAAAGAAATTCTAAAAAAATTAATATGTACATATAGAATTAACTTCTATATTTGGTCTTCAATGTGGCCACTGTCAACAGAATGTGAACCACCTCGGCCTATGCACTAGTGCTGTTTTAAAAATTGTGCAGTTCAACATGAGCTAACAGCAGAGATTTCTAAAAATAAACAGAGGTTGGCTTATACACGGTGATATAATGCAGAAGGTTGCGTACTACTGTTCCATCTGCTGATGTATATCTATTAATCATAATTAATTATAATCATGTGAATTCCTTATGAGAACATAACACAATAATTAACTGGATTCAGGGATATAGATATTCCAGAAATTGCTGGCTTTCAGCTGCCTTCCCCGTTTATCAGATATTCGGATACAGCGAAATTGTACAACTTACCAGATAATGCTGCCGAGTGCCACCCACCAGCAGCAATTGCTGTAATTTTTAGCGGCTCTAGTGCAACCACCTCTTCAGGGATTTCTACATTGTCAGTGCTTCCTAAGCCGGTCTGTCCTTTGGTCCCTGACCCAACTGAGAATACTCTGCCAGTCTCAGTTAAAAAGAGAGCATGTTCATTGCCACTTGAAACGGATATAATCTTCACTGGAAGTGTAAGATGAGATACAAAAAGAGATTCACTTCTTATCCCATGAATCTTGTGAATAATTCCGTTATCCGACAACGTGAAAGCATCCTGTTCAACACAGCAGATGTTTTTCAGAGCAGACACTGCAGAAAATGAACAGTCTTGACAAACGATAGGTGAAATTGTCTTCAAGCCAGCTAACAAATCCGTGATTGTTCGCAACTCCATGGTATTGGACACAACAAAAGCAACACCGTTACTTCCATAAATTTCTTTTATATCATTTATTTCCTTCACAGAGGCATTTCGTACGTCAAGAATAGATGCAAGACACTGGCTTTTGTGGAATCTCAGACAATTTTTGTTTAGTACAATAGAACCACTCCATAGCACGCAAATGTTGGACAGATCTAAAACGTCATTCAGAAGCAATAAACAATCTTTGAAGCAGTGGGAATGAATAAGTGCTTTATCAGTCTGTTTCAATTCTAGAACAATAAAGCCACACTGTTGAAAGATGCCCATTTGGAAGGCTCCACAAACATCC
Organism: Calvadosia cruxmelitensis; assembly: GCA_900245855.1. NCBI lineage: Eukaryota > Metazoa > Cnidaria > Staurozoa > Stauromedusae > Kishinouyeidae > Calvadosia > Calvadosia cruxmelitensis. The sequence continues at coordinate 11,468 of OFHS01001348.1, forward strand.
CAGATTTGAAATCCAACAAATTTCTGCAATTTTTACGCAGCCTCTCTTTTATTCTCAGAACGAAGCTTTCGCCATGGTAACCAGTTGCAGCGTCGTCAAGGCAGCAAACACATGGCTAAGCCATGATCCTCTTAGCCGATTGCCAGCGTGTGAGTGATAGCAAGATTTCCCCGATTTAGAAACTATTTAAGGAAATTGCCATTTGTCACCTGCATGAAAAGTTGACATATAAGAAAGACCGAGTTGATGGTGGCGTTTTCAGTTGTCGGAGATGTCAATTCCGTGTTCATTCGAGGTTCTTTTCAACGTAATCTATTACACCTCTAATAGTCTCATTTCTATCAATAACGAGCCCTCTGCCTTCACTTTATCGTATATTATCTATAATTCAAGACAAATTAAAACACATTGACGCCTTTTGGGAGCTATTACAACTGTTTTTTGATCCACAAATGACTCCAATCTTAATTGGACACCAGCAACCACATACATTTCAGAATTAAAGAATTCGAAAACTTGCTATCACGAATTCAAAGAGCGAACATGGCCAGTCAATCCCCCTTGGGTATTCTATGTTCTTAGATACGTAATTGCAGCAGAAGTGTAGGCCTACAAAAGAGAGATTCAGTTTTGACTTTTGATTTAACAAGAAAAACATTTCTATAATTGCAGTTTGACACCCGTTATTTTGGATTTTTGGTCAAGTTTTAGAGTCACCATCTCCAGACAGCTTGGACTCAGACACGGAGCCAGAATTTTATATCTTCTGCCTTGGAATCAGAAAGGTTGAATGTTCACACATAAATTACAGCTCCGCAACAATCAAGGCAATAGAGATTGGTTTTATGAAGTGTCTATAAAGCGACATCTTTAGTGCAATAACCTGTTTGCAATGTCAAAACTATAAGATTAATTATCGATACATCATCGAAACTGCTCATTAAATAAATACGCGTGTACTTTACCTACCTATAAGGTGTACCAGATATACCAGATAGTGTCCCTTGTGGAATTCAAGCCTTTGCATTTTACGTTTTAATTAACTGTGGCATTAGTTATCAACTTTAAAATACTTAACGTCCCCTGAAGTGTAATGTTTGTAACAACAAATACAGGAGCAGTGTCTATGGCACGCGAACAAAACAACGATTTTAACTTAATGACAATTTGACGAAATGATGCGTTTATCGAAAATGTCATCTTAAGCTTGGTTTGTCGAACGTTGATGCCTAACTCTCATCTTTTTTGAACCACTTTCTTGGGTTGTATTTGATTAGCATCATACCAGATGATGAAGTTGGATGGAGATATGCCCAGAGCAGGAAACCAATGACTACGGCTACGATCAAAACCACAAACACAATGGCAATGATTGCTCCTTTGGCTGAGCTACTCAGACCGTCTTTCTTACTCTGTCTTGAGGCCGTTGATGGGTCACAGATACTAGTTGCTTTGACAGGGCATCCACTGTCGATCCATCGTTGGTTGAACCAGTCTACACTGTCTGAACAGAGCTGAAGTTGCTCGCACCATTGACATTGGAAGTTGATCAGACCGCTGTTGCAAGCACCACATGATTTTGCTGTAACACATGTCGGCACTTCGGCAATTTCAAAGGCAGCATTTGGTCTGACACTTACTGTGGGCAGGCTAAGGGTATGATAGCGCACAATCTCTCTGAAACGCAAATTACCAATGTTGATATTCCTGATAAATGCATTGGACATCCCAACTCGAACGGCGTGGTTGGCATCTGACAAATTGCTCACGGGAACAGGGATGTCTTTGTATGCAAATACCACAGAGCCATTTGGATACAACTGAACCTGAAAAGTGAAATCACCATGACTCCTCTGGTCGTTCAATACCAACTTGTCCCATTGTGCAATGAACCTTGTCTCTGTGCTGTAGAGGTATATCTTTGAATCAGCCGATATGTTTGGGTTGAAGTTCGCCATCAGTGGAGCAATGTAGTGAGTCTCGGTGGCGAAGCGGTGCCAGGATGGACCAACAAAAAGGAATCCACCAGTTGTAACGATCAGTCGGTCAACCAAATGACCATAATAAGGAAACTTGAATTTCAAAAGTTGAGCGGATGCATGAGCGTACTTGGTTGATAGACCTTGGTGATGTTGAATATTTCCATCGTTCATGAGCTTGACATCAAGGAAGAAATTGGAGCCAGTTTGAAAGTACTGTGATTTATAATAACGATGATCAACCGTGATATTGAATGTCCCTCCAGCACCATTTGTCCCAGGCGTCGGAACAACAGTAGGCGATTGTCTTGCCAAACGTACATGGGCAGATTCCGTGTCTACTCTGTCGTTACTGCTTAACGTATATTCCAGACAGTATGAAGGTGTGATTGACAGAGCCACTGTCAACAGCAGAGTATAAACGAATTCCATCCTGGGGCTTGTCAACTTCAAGCCAGATGTTAGTTGCTGCAAAAATGAAAAAAAAATTCGTCAAATTGATTTCACACGTTGCAACAACGTCACAGCAACATGCTGAATGGTTCAACGCGCGGTCACAAGAATCTCCTACGAAAGCGGCAAGAAACTTCGTACATTATTAAAGGGAATGTATTTTTGTCCAATGAGGACGGAAATCTATTGCTGGTACTGTAACGCGAAAACTCGACACTATTTCAATTATTGTACGAATAACGTAGGCAAAATATCACTGACGAACTGCTCAACAAGATGGGAAAATGCTTGCAGAGCTTTGCATGCAGAATTCAATCGATATAATTACCCAGAACGATAAATTCTAGCTTAACAATCTGTTCAAATAAGCGGCTTGAATCAAAAGCATACTCGATAATCAAGCGAAAGTGAACGACGAAACGGCTGAGCAGGTAGACATACCTGCTAACATTGTTCCGCGAGCAGCTGTTTTAAAACCGTCGCAAGCGGCGAGCAAAAGAGAAAAACATATCTAAAAATGCTTCAAATACTTACTAGTTAGATGCTTTCCTGGTTAGTCGTCCTCCTTTTCTTGTAGTCTTCTTGTTTCTGGTCCACTTCTGATGTTGGTTGAGATTGAGTCGATGTTTTTGTTTGCTCTAAAAGGTGACGTATGAGATTTGTCAATCAGAAATCGGCGTTTGTTTTTGCCGGTCCACTTCATGAGACTCACCCCAGGCCTCTCATTCGCTCAAAGACAATAGGAGTGGGCGTGGTAAGTTTATTGAGCTTGGTCAAGGATCAACAATAGATATGTAAATAAAATAAAGTACAGTAAATGTTAAATTTCAAGAAACTAAACTAAACCATGTTAATGTGTATTGATTAGTGGTGATTAGTAAGTCAATATAGTCTTTCTAGCAACGTTCCTTTAGTTTCCATTTCTCGTAGTTCTCAACTGTGCTGGAGAAGCATGATGTTGGTATGGCTCTTACTGTACCCGGCTTCCAACTGCTTGGAAAGAATTGTGCATTTTTCACTTCTGTGTTTTTTCACAGTAACTTTGAGTAATTTTAAGTAATTTTCTTACAGTAGCTTTTGAGGTGCTGGGCTTGGTCATAGACGTACTCTTTAGTGAATGGGTTTGGTTCCTGTATTTCTTTCTCTAACGGACGAACAATATCGTTATCTCCAATTAAAATCTCATTTCATCAAGAGTGCTTGGTGTAATATTTTCCAATCTTATGAAACCTTCTTGCATTTTGAACCCTTATCAATAATTGTTTTCAAATTTTGATTCCTGTACAAATGTGGCTGCTATATAACGCTCTCAATTTGATGATCAAGATGAGCTTTACTTAGACTCGCAAAGAGCAGCTGCCAAAGGTACGTTTTACAGAATGGCAAGCATTTCTATGTGGAAAGTCACATGGCCACGAAAGCGCGATGGTTTTGAGCAGAAACCTATAATTTATCAAAAGACAACATTTTCTGATCCTTGTACTATTTTGTATTCGTCCCAACGCTGAACACAAATCTAAAGCGAAGCACTTCTCCTTCTCTATCTTAGCGAAAATCAACAAACTCTTACAGTAACTCAACTTAATTGTACCTGTTGCAACCATAGTGTAAATGTAATTACTGTAATTAAATATTTCTCGTTGGTGAACGGTGATAATTCTTAATTGCTTCTCATTGCGCACGCAACGTTATTTCCATGAAGCTTATGTCGGTCAACAATTTCATTTAGTGCAACAAAGCCAGGATCTTAGAATTATATAGCTTTTTATTCTTGATCATTTTCTAAATATTTCTATAAGTGAAAACATTTATCCAATTCTTGTCGAGGAGAATCACTCTAAAAATAATTATTTCAAGAACAGTTATTCTATCGCTTCGAAACGTCTTGGCTGGTTAGGAGCCTTGAATAAACTGGTTAGCCACAAGACCACGTTTTGTAAATTTTTCACTTTATTTCGCATGGTTTCTTGAAATGCGTGACTACAGTATTTCCGTGGGAACAATTATTCAAATGATCTTAGAATAGAATTTACGCTTCAACGCGAGGCTTTGGTTGCCATTGTCTGTTTTAACAATAACTGTTGAGTCACAAAATGTGACAAAAAGTTTTCATACGGAATGATTGACTGTAGTCTATAGGGTGCAAGCTTCTAAATTCTATGTTCGCGAAGCAATCACGCTGCTCGCTGCAGACGCCTATTTCGCAGTGGTGCATAAATTCGGCAGTGCGTCAAAGAAATTCGATTATTTTCTTCACTTCTTTATTTTCTTCAAATATTCAAGATTAAGAACAGGAAATGTTACTTGTCGTTGTTAAATGAGCTTGCTGCCTAACCGAACGTAAATATCCAAGGGTAACCCAATAGGCCAATAGACCCTCTCGTTTAAAAGTTGATTTGGAGCACTTTGGAAAAAAGTCACTTCCCTTGGGACCAAATCTGAAAACACGTTTACAGTGCACACAAAGAGCACACGTGTTTGAATCAATAGATGTTAATCCAGAAGTATAGAACGTGTTGTGGAAATCGTTCCACTGGCTCGAGTGGTTCTTCTTTCAGTTGTTCCAATTGTTCTACTCGTCTAGTGACAACGTTCCAGGTGGGTGTGTTATCGACCCAAGGAACATAGTCAAACAATCTGACACGGGGGTCAAACTGACGGTATAGCAATGATGCGATCTGGTTACATCTCTTTAACTACTTTCCGATGAATCAATAATACACAAGTGTATACTGTACAGCTATTAAGATTCACATGCATAGAAGGAAGCATTTGAGATACATCAAAATATTGCGATAGCTTCGGGAGAGAACTATCAGCTTTGACCAAGATTTCTTTTGCATAATTTCTTTTGTTCGTCCAAAGTAATCCATTCAAAAGTTTTTCGTTCTTGTATGCTAGATCTCAGTATCACGTTCACTCGTTCAGTTGGCAACAGATTCTGTTAAATCACACCATATTCTTGCATTCTTCTAAGAGCCAAAAACCAATCTATATAGTGCAGTATCAGCCAGTATTATACTGTACTGTGTTCCATTAGGGTGGCCCAAAAAAACTTTTTGTCGAAATATTTAGGTGCTCAAGCGGAATTTGTTGCAAAATCGGTCAAATATAACCCTGGTAAAATTTGAGCAAGCAGGGCTATATTCGATCCATTTGACAACAGATTCCGCTTGAGCACCTAAACGTTTCGGAAGTCGACTTTTTTTTTTGGACCACCCCACTGTTCCATGGTAGGGTTGCGTTACTAAGCAACACTTTCGTCTTTCTTGAACCATTTCTTTGGATTGTGTTTGATCAGCATCATGCCAAGTGTGGATGTTGGATGTACATAAGCCCAGATGACAACACCGGCAATAACGGCAACAATTAATATGATCAAAAACGCAGCAATGATACCACCCTCAGCCGCGCTGCTCATTCCATTCTCGTCATCGTAACGTGCGCATCGAGGCAAAGAAGAGGTATTAGATGTCGGCGATGGGGGATTAAAACCACACCCGGTATTAGGGTTCTCATGGCAACCATGTTCCATCCAACGTTGATTGTACCAATCAAGACCATCCGAACACAATTTCAATTTGTTGCACCATGTGCATTGGAAATTGATCAATCCGCTGTTGCATACAACACAAGAATTAGTACCCACGCACGTGAGACTTGCTGAGAGCTCAATTGAAGCATTCGACTTAACCCTATCCATCTGAAGTTGGATAACGTGAAACCTTATGATAAGACGATGAGCTTCTTTTCCAATATGAATATCTCTTGATAAAGCATTTGACATTCCGACTCGTACGGGGTGATTTACGCTTGATATATTGGCGAGTGGAATGGGGATGTCTTTGTAGGCGAACACGACTGACCCATTTGGATACAGCTGAACTTGAAATGTGAATGGACCATGATGTTGTTCGTCAATTAATACCAATTTATCCCATTGTGTTATGAACATTGATTCGGTGCTGTATAAATAAACTTTTGAATCGGAGGACATGTTGGGATTGAAATTTGCCATCAGGGGTGCAATATAATGGGTTTCTGTTGCAAAGTTATGCCACGACGGAGCAATGAATAAAAAACCACCCGTTGTAACGTATAAGGAGGTGACGAAGTGGCCATAGAATGGGAAACGAAACTTCAAATTCTGAGCAACAACTCTGCCTTTTCTCATTGGGATCCATTCTTGGCTAATAACTTGCCCACCTGTCATTTTCGTCACATCAAGGAATAAATTGGAACCAGTGGCATGGTATTTCGAAGTATAATAACGATGGTCGATCGTGGTGTTGGTCGTATTGGTAACAACATTGTCCTCATTCACAGATCTTGTCAGTCGATACGAAGCAGCCTCGTTTTCAGGTTTGTTCCCAGGTTCCAATTCGTATTGAAGAGTAGCTGCTGCAGAGAGGCAACTTGCCAACAACATGAACATGCACAACTTCATGGCTTGAAATGGCAGTTTTGTAACTTGTAAGAGATGAAAGAATCTGTAAGAACAGGAAATACTGTAGATTAACCATAATGTTAGGTTAATTAAGCTTATCTGCACGTTACGATCAACTAAAATGGTACCTGTATTAGCGGTAACCTCTATAGAGCAGCCACCCGTGTATAAAGGCCACTCTTCATAACCCCAAAATGTCGCTTTCTATAGAAATCAACCTGGCCAGAAAGGCCACCTGTCTATAAAGGTCATGTTTCTTAGGTCCCAGAGGTGACCGTTATAGACAGGTTTCACTGTACTACATACAGTAACATTAACAAAGTAATTCAACAGGAAGACATCAATTCCCTTTAAAGGGGCGGGGGGTGGAGGGGGTAATGACCAATATTCAATTAATTTGTTTATTTGTTTCATTTTTACTGTACAGCAATTAAAATGAATATTACGATTTGAAAAAAACCTATATACATATTGAAACTAAAAGCTAATTAACATGTTAAAATTATAACTACTTAAGAAACTAAATAATTATTAAAAATCTCATTTAATTCTTCAGAGCTATGGAATGTACCCAAAACAGATGCGGCATTTCCTCGTTGAATGGCGATGCCAATTCGTTGTTTCAGGAATGCACGCGATTAATTAATTATGCTATGTTTGTTAATTATAATAGCTAATATTAACTGCATCAATTCTGTCTGCACGTTGTGCAATTCTTTTGGAGGCAAAGCATCTATTTGCATGAGCGGTCGAGGTTCTTGCTTGTTTTTTGTTTGTTTGTTTTTGTCTATTTTAACATCACATCAGTCATACAGTAAATGAAAATTAAGGTGGTATTACATATCAATCATGTTTAAATCCTATAAGATTGACAATAAGGGAGTACTTTACGATTTCCACCATCCTCGTTAAGAAGGGTGACTCACTTTTGGAACTATTTGGCTCGTTTCAAACAGAGTATTTGTTATGAGCTGTGTAAGTGACAATCTCAACGTATGAATCTGCGCATGATCTAACTAACAACATTACGTCATCTGACTCGCGTCTTTACTCGAAGCCTCAGTTGGCAATATCAAATACTGTAGTGGACGCAACAAGCGAAAATCAAAGTCAACAGTTGGACACACGGTATGAACATTCTGATTTGTTAATAATGCTATCAATTAATCGCTATCATATTATAATCAAGCAGTTAACTAACTTTTGTACATACAGTATTTGCTCATTTGCAGTTTAAAACGTAACAAACTATGTCTGGCTAGTCACCTCATCCCCTAATGTCTCTGTCGACTTCGCGGTGCCAACTCATTTACAGAACTGACAGTTACAAGCTGAATCTAATTCAATCTCCCGATTTTGCATGAATACGAGGACAAAATCAGGATCGGATCAAGCTGTTATCCTGGGATCAAGGATCGGATAGTCAGGCAAATGATTGATTGATGGTCGGGCAAATAATTGACGGTCGGACAGCCACTGCTCGCACGAAATAAAAATAATAATAATAATTTCCTTTGGTGATTTTGCATTAGCGGACACTCGAAAAATCTTGACGTCTTCCACCTGCTCTGCGATAATTTAACAGCGGGTTTAACAGCCAACTTTGCGCATCAATAGAAATGAAAAACAGGTCAAAACATTCACGATTTAGACCCAAATGGGAGAAACTTTAGCGTAGACACGCATGTGGTGTTATAGATATGCAAATTTTGTCCAAAACATTCGTCGCCCTCAAGCCGAGAAACGCACGGCGAGGAAATCCAAATTTTATTCTTAAAAGTAACGGTTTTCAACTTCCTTGCTGTTGAGAAGACTACAGGTTGGAAGAACTCTATATCAAAACTTTTTTTTGCCGCAGAAACGCGTGGAAAGGTCACATCACGAAAGCGCTGAAAGATTCGAAGCGGAACCGAAGAAGACTTGTGACAATTACGGCGTTCGAACCGGGCCTCACTTTAACGCTTCGAACCATGCAGCTCTCCACAGACCATATTTTGTGCAGTCCTTCGCCATCACGGCGGCAGCATATGTATTCCAAGTTATTAGCGAAAGAATAAATTTAATCAGATCGAATTGAATCTGATAAAAGTCTAGATTATGTCGTTGAAGTGACACTATACTTTCTTCCATAGTTTTTAAGACATATTGCCCGTGACCATGTCCTTATTATTTGGTTCGAGAATTATCAGCCACGCGCTTAAATTATCCAATAGTCTCAGAACAGTAAACACAAGGGGTCTTTAAGACATCCCATATAACATTGCTAGACCTCTCATGTTTCTTGAATCGTGGGCACATCGTAAAGGAGTCTCGCATAGTTACAAGGCGCAACCGTTGTATGGAAACTCTATGAATATGCGACAGAGAATTGATCACAGCTTACCTTATAAACTTCCTTGAAGACAGATCCAAAGCATTCGTCTTTCGTTTACGGTAGGTGAATCAGGAAAATAACCTAAGGATTACAATGCAGCTATGGGTTGGAAGCCTAATCTATTGTCTTGTACTGAGAATTGGTCGTTGAGTCTAGTCGAATAACAATGTGTGGGATTTTACTGTCACGTGAGCATGGCCTCTCTTGCATCAGTTGCAGCGTGTTATTCACAAATCTAATATAAAATATAGCTGTTTTCCATGGAGCTACATTAAGATCACAAACATAATTCAACAACGTAATGTATTTATTTCTGTATTTTTTTTAAATTTTGTTTTGCATTTCTTTTAATTACGGTAGATGCTATATAAAAATAAATTTACATCATTCTACAGAAGGGTTGCAGCTGCGTCCAAATATTTCAGTACAATGTGTTCTAAATAATTAACAAAGAAACTTGAAGCGGAATAGAATACAGTAACCTGCCCTGTTTGGTTCTAATCGGAGCTTCGTTTCTTACTAGTAATCAAGCCATTTTTGAAGAGTTGCGCTCGAAAGCTTGTGACGACTTCACTGAAAAAAATTTTTTAGACAAGAATTTTTTTCTTGTTTCAATTATCAAATTTCTTGGCATAAAACTTGTTCTGTGAAATAAAACAATGGTAATATACATACTTAACTTAGCAATTAATCGCTTACTGTGTGGACAAGTTTTTCTTGCTAGATTTAAGAATGATATTACACGAGAAGTTTTGTTCCTAAAATAGAAACAATATTTTTGCAGTGTTCATAGTTTTTTCTCCTCAACTGAAACACAACACAAGACCTTACAAAGCACACATTCTTGCTAGTAATTCTTAAAATAAAGCCCGCGATAATCTCGATTGTTCGCGACCTCAGTATTTTATTTTCCGAGAACTTTATTTCTTTACTAATGCATAAGCGAATCATTGAAGCAACAAACTTCCCCGAAGTCTTCTGTCCACCGCAAACTACAATGCATTCCATGATGAGGCGGATTTTCTCGGATTCCAGTACATCGTCGAAATTTCTAGAAATTTATTCTCTGTCACAGACTTTTGTAATGAGTATTTTATTTTTTAAAGTTATAGTATAAATTTCCTCCTCTCTAGTAAAGGATGAGAAAGTGAAAGCAAAACAAACGAGTGAAAACATTCGAGTAGAAATTTGGAAGATCTCGAGACGTAGAATCCGAACAATGTTGCTTATGATTTAAGTCAATGTTGTACGATGGAGCCTTGCTCTCTTGCCACTGCTCCTGTTGTAAATATTGATGAATACCGGAAAGAGAGGGATCCTTGATTGATTGATAGATTGATTGCTTGATGATTGATTGATTGCTTGATTGATTTATTGACTGATTGATAAATTGATTGATTGATTTAATGATTGATCTATTGGTGCATTGATTGATTGATTGATTGATTTAATGATTGATCTATTGGTGCATTGATTGATTGATTGAT
>OFHS01001349.1:0-28690 GCA_900245855.1 Calvadosia cruxmelitensis
ATAGCAAACTTGAGCTTGGCCATCCAGCGCGGGAACGCCGAGAGTGTGCGCGGCACATTCGCCCAAGTTGAGTAATCGTTTAGTATATTAGTGTTTTTTAATTAACATTTGTATTTGAAAAAAGAGATGAATAAAATACCCTAATACTTAAAAAAAAGCTTGACATCGTATCCCACATTTTGAATCACTTCTGAGAGAAGTTCGTCCCTGACGTCACTACTCTGCCTCCACCCAGCAGACACAAGACGTCCAACGATGTATCAGCGACGTCCAAAAGTCGTAAAAGTTTCTATGGGTAGTCAATCCGTAGCAGGAGAAAGGGCTTTGAGCTGCCATATCACGATAAAGGACCGCTCATTATTTATGCCCCGGGTTGGTACCGAAGAGAAGCAGGGTTGGTAACTCAAACTTTGCCAGCACCGCGAAGGTTGGGTGATCTTTCTAGCTGCCATGTTCAACTGATATTTTCTTTCCTCTGCTAATTAATCGGTTCCATTGTCATATAACTAAACGTGGTATGGTGTCATCTCACTTCTTCTATGCCCATTTGATCTACTTGTTGAAGTCACATACAATAATACCGGTACTGCTTTTAATACCGGTAGGATGTCTTCTTTTCTGTCCACATTTGTTTAGTATAATATGATGTAATTTTTAGAGGTTATGGAGTTAGTCTTGAGGAAAACAAAAAAGTTGAAACTCTTGGCTTCTCTTCGGTACCAACACGGGGCATAAACAATCAGCGGTCCCTACGAAGGCAATAAACACGATCGAAAACAAGAAACAATATCTTTACGAAACTGACATCAATTCTGATCGAGCGTATAACTTTTCAACCAAGTGGATGAGCGCTATGTTTAACTAAACAAAGTAGATATAGCCGATGTTAATTATATTTTTCTCTAAAATAGACCACACTCACTGTAAATTAGTGCGGAACTGTTTTCCACTTCTTTATAGCTCATGAACAGAACCCTGCATATGGCAATCATCCGGCATGCCTCATTTAGGATTTTGTAAAATTGTACATCTTATACTGTGTATTCGTTACATTATTTACACTATTCCTTTATATTATATGTTATATACATGATCAAACTGTCAATTATTCGTAAAATATTTGAGAGTTAAATACATACATACATACATACATACAGTACATACATACATACATACAGTACATACATGATTAAACTACCTGGTGCAAGTGTCATCTCCCTTAGAATTGGTTCTTCTGGACCAGAGCAGCTCTTTGTCGAAGTTTTAATTCAATACTAGAAAATCTGCTGTTTCCTTATAGCCATTCGTGTAATATATCATGTCCAGTAATTGGTCAGCAGCTGCTGAAGCTGTCTAGCATCATATATGGTCGCCTATTTTAATCTAGACCCTCTTTAAAAGTCGTTCGTTTCATTATATTAATTAGCCAACTTCTCTTTCAGCAACGGAACATTAACTTTCTTTCAATTATTGTAGAGAAAGATAGGGCTTATTCAAACACGCTGATCGTATTACTTTTTCCGTCCGGCGGTAGCCAACATACTGTAAAAGCAGTAGCATATTGAAAAGCGTGCTAGGAGCTATTGTTTCACCCACTTGGACTCAAGACATCTCAATCGTCGTGACGTCATACAACGGATCCGGGAGATCCATTGCAAGATTTTGTAAACTCTTCCCACTCATTTCTTGAAATAATATACAACCGTCTGTATGAAGTTTGAGCTCTTCTTTAAGAAAGCTTATCAGCTACTAGAATGCTTTGGTGTGTGTTTTCAACTGAGTTGGACTAATAGGAATGAAACGAAATCTGTTTTCGTTCAGGGTCCGTCGATCCGTAAACACCTGCCTCCATTTTGTCGCAAACGAAGGAATTCGATACTTCCATTTCATGACTCAGAATCCACCAGGACACTAGCTGAGATTGCCCTGCATTCCTTTTGTGGTAATATCTGTCATATCGTGCTTATAGTGGTATGGAGAACTCTCCAGTTTCTTTTATCGTTCGTATTATGAGCTCTCCTGATTCGAGTTGCTCTCCTTTTGGCATGCCATTTTCGAAATGTCACCAATTTCGTCTTGTTTGCTTTTAACTTGTGTCTGGCGTAAAGATGCGTCGAGACAAGACAAAATACGCCGATTGATATCACGCATAGCATAACCCAGCCACCAATCTAAACCAAGATAAAACAACAACATTACATCGCCTGCAATTGGTTTCAGACATGCTAACAATCTTGCTAACAATAATGAAGTCTGAAATATCACCATGCACACGCGCGGCATTTGCATATGCACATGTAAGCGATTTGGCAGACCGTTATGGATTGATAACCGAGAATTTACATGATTCAAAACAATTGCAATGTTTCTCGAGAAGGTATCCACTTCACCTTTATAATAAGCTACTTACATGTGTGTAGAAATTGATCATTCGTTGTATATAGCCATTGCACATTGCGGTTGTTCGGTTGCAAAATTTGTTTCCTCTGCTTGGTGTTATCGTTGTTTTCATTGCTTCGACAGTGCTGTGTTTCATCTCCTTGGTCGTTGACTGCCGATATGGTGTTGGACTTGTCAGTAACGGTTTCTCGCTTCGATACTTTTCATTCAAAGTTCGATGGCAATCCCCCAAACTTATAAACAGGATTAAATTCAGTAAAACAGACATGATGTTTCTTCTTGGTGACTGTTTTGCTGATTTGACGCGAAGCCACATCTAATTTCTACAGAGTTTATTGACTTTGTTGCTTGGAGATTTGTCTTACAGCAGTGAATTCCTGGCTTGAATTGTTTGAAATTAGTTCTGACTTGAGAATTGACTCTGTCGTTCAAACAGATGCTAGCTAGACCAGCCTTCTTGTATACTTTAACCACCTGTGCACAAAAACTTCAACGCCTAGACCGCAATTTCTGGCGGCTGCTCTTCGACAATGGCTTGCTCACCAATCGCTGAGAACAAAAACATTGACAATTGAAAACACATGCATGGGAAATCTAAAATTCATAAGCAAGAGTGACAATTAAATTGCTTAAATTCTATTCTTTCTTTGTTGGGATGTACGTCATGTGCAGATCACAAGCAAACTCGAAACGATTTGAAGTACGGAAAATGTTCAGTTGCGGCAAAAGTAATCATCACGATTTTAAATATTTTATTTGGCATTTTACTTACAGGCCAAGGTTGTTTGTATTGATGTAAAATTACAATGATGTTTGATGAAAGCGAGATTTTCCATAACATCATCATCATCATTTTTATTCAAAAAATCTGATGAGCCATAATGGCTTTTTCACAGAGCTGATACCTGATCAGACAACAAAAATTTAGATAGATAGATACAGTAGATAGATTGTTTATTTCGATCACAATAATTCAACAAATTAACAAAGAAAGCTAAGAGTTAATACAATTTTGCTATCAACATTACAAGATAAGAAATATATATGTGATCATGGTCATCCCGTAAGCTGAAAGCTCGTTTATTTGGAGACCATATAATTATATATAATTATATAAAACATGCATACGGAGGATAAAGATTATATCATTTGAAAATATTGAAATATTAAAAACATCAGGAACAAATTTATGCTTCTAAGTGCCCAAGGTGTAAATGCCTGCGACAAATTAAAGACAACTGAAGTCCATTCCACAGATGTGCCCCCATTTACAATTGGGGTCAATCTTTGAATATTAATATCAACAAAAGAAGTAATCTAGGAGCCATGCTATAAAATCATGTTTCCCTTGGATACATTCGGTGTCGACTACATCATGCTCTGTCTTCAAATTAAATGATGTTTTACTCATGGAAGCGTCTAGCAGTGAATATTTCCTCCAAAACGCAATGAGATATTAGCAATAATTTTTTCTGACAGTGAAGATTTTCTCCAAAACGCAACAAAATAGCAATAATTTCTCTGACAGTAGAGATGTTCTCCAAAGCGCAACGAAATGGAGACAATATTCTGTAACATTGAAGATTTTCTCCAAAATCAAACGACATAGCAACAATTTTCTCCTAAACGCAGCGAGATAGCAATAATTTTCCCTGACAGTGAAGATTTTCTCCAGCGTTGTGTCAATTTTATTAAATTTTTGATTCAAAATTGACATTATAATTACATGTTAATATTCATGGCTCTCATTAAATTATTTGCTATACAGACTTGTGCTTCTTACCTTTGGTGCCCCAAATCGTACATGAAAAACAAAACGCAGGCGAGCTTTGTTGTTCCTCTTCGAGACTGAAATATAGAATTTATGACAAAGATCTTTCCTCCAATTTCTAGCCACGTTTCTGTTCGTACCTGCTACAGAATCGCTCTTTTGAAGTATAACATCGTCGTGTGAGAATGTTGTATTGACGAATTCCGCAGATTTTCATGGGGGTATTTGTTCCACTGTTTATTTCAATTGGTTTCTCATGTCACAAGACCTGATTGCTTCGTGAAGAATTTTGACAAATCATTTCTAATCCTTTTATCTAACAGGAGCCAACAGGAGCCATTTCCCATCTTTCCTATTGTTTTCAGCTCTGGTTTCTTTTGAACCGATGTCTGTATAACCACCCGTCGATTTCAAACCATCTGTCTTTCTACTTACAACGTCAATAGATAGCAAAAAAGCCAATTGATAATGAAATAGTTGAACCGTCGTAGAAATAATCTGTAATTGCGCGCTTAAAAGTTTGGTTGTTTGCACTTATATTCAGCAGCTTACATATGAACTTGATAGCTAGGTTAAACGCTTGAAAATTAGTGATTTTTCTTTCCTAAGCTGACTCATCGACCTTGTTATATGTATAATTAAACTCATCAGCCCAAATTGAGTGTAGCTGTGTTGCTAATCCAATGGAAGGTTTGGATTTTTTTATTCTACTTGTATGAGAGCATGTCACATTATTATTTCATTTCAACATGCTTAGAGAAGAGGGGCAGGGGGAACAGGAACCCCCATTCATCAAACACAACCAAGTACGACTCACTAGATCGTGGTTAGATCTCCCAATTGTGAGTATAAAACGTGCGGTATATTTAGTCTAACTCCACATCGAATTGGGTGTGTGAAAGCCATATGGCTAACGCCCTTTTGCTACATCTAGTCGTCCGGGGTATCTAGGGATCGCCATCATCACAGTCCCTGCGGATAACGGACTCCTTGATGTTCATCACCTGCAATGCCCTGGACCGCTCGATGTTTGATCACAAGATGTTCTGGTCCACGTGCAGGCTGGCGTAATTTGTGGTTTTTCTTCACGCGTCATAAACTAATAGGAAACTACAAGATGCCATCTGTCGATGCGACACACGATGCAGCACAAGACCGCAACAGCTCCAAGCGATCACCGCATGCACCAGATTGCTATGGTGAGTGGCGAGTGGGCAACGATTTAGGAGGATGCTGAGGAGACGCCTTCCTCATGCCGATCAGCCGTTAACAGCCAAGAAAAATCGAAGTGATGTGCTGATATAAATACAAGAAATTAATGTCTCTCCATGGGGCATTGTCTCTCTTTACATTGAAATGTAAACTTCTAGCTGTTAAAGTAACATCAGAAGAAGAAGACGAATGAAAGAACAGATTTGCAGTCCAAGAAATATAAAATCACAGCAACAACACAGATGCTAATGCAAAGTGACAGGAGAGAAAAGATCGCACTCCTACATGTTTCAGAGGATAAGCTTGTCTGTGCAGAGAGGGAACGCTTCCAGTATTTTAGGGTCCCTGCCTATAGCGGGTGCTGCTTGCCAATTTTGAGATCGTATCAAGTTGTATTGTATTGTATTGTATTTGGCAATCGATAAAATGAAGTTATTACAGATTAGGCCTGTTTTGACTGTGATGTTTATTTGAATTATGTATTTTATCAAGTTTAAGTTTTTATCTAGTAGTTGCCAAGTAAAATGTATTTTTCAGTTAAACATATTGAATGAAATAAATATGCAAAATGGTCTGTACCTTTGTAAAGTTTACGTTGTAGTATCTGAATTCTCAAAATGTGTCGACGTCTTGAAGAAAATTGTGCTTTCTATACGATACAACCTTCTCACAATTTTTTTTGTTGAGATTTCCTATGTGCTAGAAAACCGACTTGTCGGTTACCATCGGCCTGATTGGAGATAAGCCCTGCAGAAAGGAAACAATCTCGTTTATTCGGGCTATGAAAACGGGACTGGAACTGCCTTACAACGCCAGTACAGCGCATTCATAGCTGTGTCACCTATCGGAGCACCCACGCATCCACCTCTCTTCCTCCACGTATTGCTTGGTGTTCGTATCTAATGAACAAGGGTGGAATTAGATGAGATTGCAGGGTCGAGGTCAGGCAAGGAACAAGCTATTACCTTTTATTGGAGGGACGGTCTTGTTACAATAAAACCTGTCAATAATGGCCACCTTTGGGACCTGTGGAAAATGACCTCTATATAGACATGTGGCCTTTCTGTCCAGGTTGATTTCCATAGATAGTGTCATTTTGAGGTTATGAAGAGTGGTCTTTATACACAGGTGGTTGCTCTACAGAAATGGCCGCTAATACAGGTTTGACTGTAGTATCTAGTATCATATGACCGATTAGAAAGTAGGAATTTGTGAGCTAATGGGGAATTGAATTGAGCCCCTGAAGAATATTTTAGATGTAGAAAATACGTCTTGGGTGCTGTTGCGGAAGCCTCAGATTCCATAACAAACGAAACATGTATACAGTAGATATACAGTATATAGTGCATAAAGCACGAATACGAGACTCTATAAAAACGAGGTTATGACACCACTACTGTGCTACCATCAATGCATCGTTTTATGAAGCTCCGTGTTGCTCTGTGGGGGATTTGTGTACTGTATGGTCCATGAGACACAACTCTAGCCCCATATGTGCTTGTCAACAGATTTAAAAGAACTCAAACGTATGTTAAAATTGGTTTATGTGGACATGTTCCGCTATTCTACGTCGTTGCGCCACTCCTAAGGTTGGATGGATCAGGGAAGGTACAACTAAGTGTAAAATCTGACATCTGTTGGCTGCCTCGTAGCAGTACGGACAATCTCATACCAACGCTCTCCCACGTCTCAGACAACAAACGGCGCCCGTGCGACCCTACGCAATGGACAATTACAAGCAACGCATACAACAAGAAGATTGATGACGAATAAACAGGAAGTTGTTACTTGAGTTAATTGATTACAGTAAACGTTAACTAACTTTCAAGGGTCTTCTAAACAAATAAGCAATTTGGCTTACAGAATGATCCTTAATGGTATTTTGTTAATTAAATTATCTGTATATCATTGATGTGTAATAGTATTTTACAATTTATGACTGATATGATGAAATAAACAAAACAAAAACAAGCTGTCTCTGGCAATCAGAACGTAGTAGCTACAGCACGCTGTATTTGCAAACAACTTGTAATGACACAACAACAACAACAACCAATCATCGTTTGATTGCTGCATCCTGTCTGTCTCTTACTGTTCACTATTGTTCGGTTAAACTTAAATAGTGATATTCTGTAACGATCTGTTTGGTCTGGAACTCCCATTCAAACGAAGGCCTTTTTACTGAGCTCGGCTATTGCTGTGATCATTGCGTGGTTACCGCTGATCCTATAAAGCAACCAATTCACATTTTACGTCATTCGTCTATACATACAACATTAATTTTCAATGGTCAATTTCCTCTCTAGTCAAACGGTACCTCTAATGAGCCCCCATATGTACAAACAAATAGCTTTGTTGACATGATTTTCTCTAGTCGAGTTCCAGTCACGGAATTCTAAGATGGCAATTCCTGTTTGAGTGTAATGAATTGAAATTTAGGAATTTCACCACGAGGAATATATCACGTTCGACCAACAAGCTGAAAAATAGGAAAAAATATGAACACAACTAAGGAACAGTTGTTACAACAGAGAAAATACTGTATGGTCAGCTGAGCTAGCCCAGATCTGGACTATCTTGGTTTTCTCAACTTTTCAACAGTGTGCCACCTGTTTGTAAACCATTTCCTTAAAAAGGAACTGGAATTCGTACCGTACATAAATTGTGCGGATGGAAACAGTAGTTTGTAACAATTGCATATTGCATTTCTTATAATTATACAGGTCAAATTTCCAAGAAAAATGTTTTCTCATATCCAAAGTTGTTTTGCTCCGAAATTGAGTATATAGTTGTTTGCAATATTAGAGTAGAAATCAGAATATTGAGCTCATGGTATAAATAATCAAGACTATATGGTTGCTTGAATATAAACAAGCAAATAATCAAATAAACAAGCATCGAGTGCTTACTGGATGACCATGTATGTATGTATGTATGTTTATTTGCCCAGATGGGACAGGAAAATAAAGGAGGGATTTACCCTCGCTTACATACTTCCATTATTGCATGTAAGCAATAGTATAGTAAATATTTTATACAATAAACTGTTCTAATACAACAGACAGTTACATGCCAGATCCGTTGCTCTCAAGCCAGATTTGAATTGGTGGACCGATTTGTATTTGGTTTACATAAACAATGACCATGATCATGTAATATTTTTATTGCTATATTTCTTAATGCTGTATTGTTTTCTTACTTTGTCCTGAATGATCTATCTATCTTGAATGGAACGCTTCGCGCTAAAATATCTGATGAGTGTACGTGAGATCAAAAGATGTCGGAAGAGATGAAAATTGTGTTCTATTTAGGGTTTTGTTAGGAAGAAACATGATTAAATATAGAACAGAAATGCTTAAAGCTAGATCTATTTGGTTTACAAGTAAACAAATGTTAGTTTACGTAACTTAAATCAAATTTAAGATTCCATCCTATTTGAGCTCAGTTACAAGTTGTTTTGATTTCTTTCAAACTAAGCTAGAAGAAACAACATCTTCCCACGGACTATCAGTACATTTGAAGCCTCTTTATAAATTTTCTACGGCAATAGACGTCTTTCAATTTCGAGAGACTGTTAAATGTTTTCTAGAACAAATAATCTAAACTCTATCGATTGTTTAGAATTTATTTTCAATCTCATTAGACAGTATATAACCGTAATGATATTATTCTACAATCGACAGATGTCCAGACTTGAATGTGTCTTTGTTCGTTGCAGACCTTAGACGAGTAAACATTCTTTCATTCAAACTTATTTGAGCGGATAATCGCAATTAAGAAACTCCTCCTACGAAATTCGAATCTAATAAGCGTACAATTGTTGCTGCTGATCAATCGACTATCCGTGCAGTCAACAAAAGTTGCTGTAAATTTAAGCATATTCAATATTTACTTTCGGACCTCTAATTCTTCGATGATAAAGACAGCTATTCAACATGGACTTGGGAAATTTTCCTCTAACTCTACAACCGATTTAAAACCACATTTTACATTTTGAAAGAATGCTAACTTGTTTCACGTTACTCACGTTTCAAGATACAATACAATCTTTTGCAGCAAACATTTCAATGTTATTGATGATAGCAATTTAAATCAAATGTAATTTGCAAATAATTCTATGAATGGACGATGGTCTACAGGGAAAATTTTCTGGAATTTCAGACGGCCAGAAGTCGTGTCCGTTGTATTATGACGTACTTAAGTCTATCATAATAACATGAAAGAGTCCAGCACAACTGAAAGAAAACACAAGGAAATGATTGTGTCTTCCTTGAAGAAGAATGTTTTTCAATTCAATCCAATTGGAATAAAATAACTACGGAGAAGAAATTCACGTCCGAATGCTCGGAATGAAAGCTTGAATTTGCATCGTTACAATATTTCCAATCATATAGATGACGGCTCTGCTTACGGTTATAAATTTACGGGCCACAAGTCGCATAGAATACAGTCAAACCTGTATTAGCGGCCACCTCTATAAAGCAGCCACTTGTTTATAAAGGCCATTCTTCATAACCCCCAAATGATACTTTCTATAGAAATCAACCTGGACAGAAAGGCCACTTGTCTCTAAAAGTAATTTCTCTCACGTCCCAGAGGTGACAGTTATAGACAGGTTTCACTGTATAAGCACAGTACCGCCTTTCGTCATGTTTTAAACCAGGTTACTGTATTAGAATATAAACAAGAGCATTTGGCTAATCAGCTAAGTATCTCATTATCAAAGTTGGGTATGAGATACAATCGAGCAAGGGAGGAAACGATGTCCCTGTTCTCGGCACTCATTCGCAAAATCATGCCGCTCTGTATATTTTGCCACATGTTAACCAATTAGTACCTGGCGATAGATTACTTTGCTTCTTATCATGTATTATTTTAGTTACAACAAAAAAGTACTGACAAAATATAAATTCACAATTCATATCCCTGTGTTCCTAGAGCAAAATATTGATAATTTCCCTAACGGTTCACAGGCCAACTCAATTTTCTCCTTTCCTAATATTTTCCCTTTCATTTTAATTTTTTTCCATTTCACATGTACTACACTGTGTCTTCGTTTTATAGTAAATTTCTGTAAAACATTTTTAGGACATCCCCAACAAACAAGCACGTGCTGATGTGATGTTCCTGATCGTGTAAATATATTATTTTGTTTGTTATCTCATAGAACAAGTAATTGCAAAATGCTAATCGCGAAACTCCTCACGCGCTTCTTTGAGATCACAGAACCTCGAAGACTGGTGCACGTGACAGAAGACAAATGGGGTGTGTTGACAAGCGAAGACAATGCATTCTAAAACGTTCATGTCCGTTGCCAATTTCCTGTCTCTTTCGACCAATATTCAAGCTTTTTAAAACGCTTCAAGTCAAATGGATCAGTTCCAACGTACTCTGACGAAGTTGCGATCGCGTAAGCAATGCTGTGACGTAATCGAACGTGCAAAATGGGTGGGAGGGTTCATTCATCGCGCGTGCGCAGATGCCGAGAGTATCCGGCATCACTTCCCTATTCTTTCAATAGGTCACCCAAGAGGTCACCGACATCCCAAGGCAGTGAAAAGCTACTGAGGATTTCCATACTGTTCTTATCTTGCTTCGATTATGTTCTGCCATTGCATCTAGTTGTCATTCTACAGACTGTGAAATTAAATAGACCTTCAGGGGATGATAAGAAATGAAGACGAATTTCAGTAAACTAGCACACGTTTTGGCGGTCATTATGACGTAGAAGCACAACTTTTGACAGCCATTCTCCCTTGACTCGCAATACAGATATCAAGCGCTGCTTCGAAATCACGCAAAGCTAGGAAACGTTGGAAGCACCTTCCCAATATTTGTTGATTATAGACTGTACAGTCTTGTCTGGAAATCTTATGACGTCGCACGTCAGACTTCTATTTCCACGCTACGTAAGCGGATTCTCGATCGCGTGACTGAAGCGTAGATGACGTGCTGGAATGATGACCGTAACGCCACCCCGAGGTCAATAAACGACGTTACCCTTGCGCAATCGCAATACGGGATGAATGGTTCGTGATTCCCAAGGGACTTTAGTCCGGAGCAATTAACATTTAAAACACCACGTAGAATGACAAGGCAGATATCAATGCCAATCCTCAGCGTGTGTGTATTTCTAGAGGCGTGGACGAACTCGAGAGATAGCTGTTTGCAGATCTGGTTCTAGAATTAGGAAAGGGAATCGTGTTGTATAGCCCCTTCGCTCTCGTGAATGATGTTCACCATTTCGCATTCTCATTGCAATGGATGCCAATCAGAGTTGCACACTCATTGATTCTATTTAGTTCAATCCAAGACACTGAGATTGGTCCTAATGCAATTACTTATACACTCATTTACTTCTTAAGTAGTTACAAAAACGGAAACGAAAGTATCGCCGTAGTAAATACCCAAGCAATTTGTATGACTTTCATTTTAATGCACTGATTGCCAAATGTGGAATGCCAAATCTGTGCTTAACGGGTAGTCTATCTGGGGTTTGAGATTGCGAAATCCCGCTAGCGTGCGCTTAGAAATCGTTTCTTCTTGGCAAGCAAACGTCAATAATAGTCTTGTTGGAATTCCAGGTCGCATTTACGTTCCAAAGACGGTCATTAAAATAGTCAGGTGTTTGCGGCAGATCTCTTTATTCTAAGCAGAAGAAAGGACAATAGTCTGTCGTTTTATTAGAAATGCAATGGATCTGAGTGAGTGAAAATCAACATTGTCCTCGTAGTAAGGGTAACCTGCCAGCCAGGTAGTGGCAAGGGAAATACGCCCACTGCTGTTGTGGGTGGAAGGACAGCGCAGTAAACAGACACTCGCTTGCAGACAATGTCAAATATATTAGACTCAAAAGTTGGCCATTAAGTCGGCTCCTTCTGTAGATTTTACTTAAGGATTTGTTCATGAAAGATATTTACATTCAGTGTACGTTACCAAACATACGCCGCTTAGCCTAGGCAGCGATGCGTGACTAATTCATTAAGACATAGCTATTCTCAGCCAGTGAAATGATGATGACTCATTGGCCCTCCCAGCGCAGATCACGTGACTCATGCTAGGGACGATGTTCGACGATAGCTAGCCCCAGAAGCATCGGTCGGTAAATTGGTAAATTACTAAATTACGCGGGTCATAAACCACGTCTGCTAAGCTGCCTTGCTTGTGCATCTGACGCCGACGCTGATGCTACCGTGGGCAGGGCAATTGCGTTACATTTGATTGCTTTCGTTATTTGTAAGGTCCGAACGCACGTCTTGGCATCGTTCTAACGGGCGCATAGTCTGGCCAATGACAGCTCACACAACTGGAAACGACGCGTGGTACGCCGAGCATGGGTCGGGCTGTCGAATGAATCATTGCAACACGTGATTCGCATTCCGTACAACTGCCATTCATCCGACTGCTGCCCAAGTCATGATGGCGACGAGTCACGCCCAATGCTTTGCAGGTGACGTCAGGTTGTGGAAGAATGGGTGTCGGTGTCAAGGGGCCTGTTACGTGCTCCCGTCGCGTTGCCTGGCGAACGAACTCCACCGTCATCTCAAGAATCTCTGCTTTGTCCACCTTGGCTACAAGCTAATCAATGGAAGGGAAAGGAGACAGAAGATTAAAATCACAGAGTTCACCAAAAAATTCATGGCGCATGTGAGGTCTGCATCAAGTAGCAAAAAGACATTAATGTGCTTCGAAATGAGCCAATAAACTCACTCTTCTTCGCCTGACTTCAGGAACAATCTTCTCCAAATCCTCAAGACATTTGTTAATTCTCTTCCTTCGTTTCTTCTCCGCATCCTGTGGGAATAAAACGACAGTGATTAGCAATGATCGAGCCAGGAAATGGACTCGAAGCGTTCCTTTCTGACTTATTTGAAAGAACAAAATGAACAATTTGCCTCAAGAGATTGATGAAATTGACCCAAAGCGTACATTCAACGACGGTTTATTGATGTCACGCAAACTAATAGCGTGCTGCTTTTCATACATTCGGTTTACTCGCCTAGACGGTTCAGCTAGAAATCACAGCGTATAAATAGTTAAACCTTTTAGCTGAATACTTACCCCTCGACGCCTTCTTCTTGGTGGGGCAAGTTGAGACACTCCGATATACCTGGAATCAGAATACGAGACGTTAGGACAACGGCTTTGAAACTACAGGTCTACCAAAATATCACTAAATACTGATATTATAAGGTGGCAAAGCAGATATCTCTGATATCAAATAGCATTATAATTAGTAGCCTTATTTTCCAACAGGGCATAGCACAAGACAGAATACTCATACATTTGTGTTGGAAAAGATTAAATTTAAAACGCTGCTTTCTTCAGTGTTCTTGGTAAATTCAACGGTGAACTATTCAATTGAAATATATTTTACGCAAACTTAAACGGTAGGGAAACATTTTCCATTACGTGACCGGATTTGAAAAGAAGGCAAAATTCTGAACTTTGTTTTGCTTGTGTAGAAATTGGTTCTGGTTTTGACATACCAAAGACGAACGTGATGAGGCAAATTGTACACCCTAAGCATTCGGTTTGAATTTAGAAATATTTCTACCGATACAGTCTGAACTCTCTTTGAAGGGGAGTATTAAGAACTAGTGCATTGCTGCTTGGAGGCCGCTTCGGTGTATTGCCGTATGAGTGTGAAGGGAAATTCGAAGGAGTTCCTGTTCAGATACAACGTATTGTAGGAGCCAGGATATATCAACAAGAAAGCGAATAAAATTTGGCTGCCTTGCCTCACGCGATATATTCAACATGAATGTGGGTGCGAAGTTCAATCTCTCAGACTTCTGTACTTTAGTTTTGTCCTTGCGAGTATTCATAAACCCACTATGGTATACAATAGCGCGTAGGCAAACGGCGGGGCAGCACTTTCGACTGGCTCAATACAGGCAAAACCAACGAACGACTCTACGTAAGCTCAGCTTAACTTTAGATGACGAAATTGCTCACGTCAAATCCCAGACATACGGCTGACCTTATTGTATGGTTTGCGACACACCTCGCAGGAATCAATACCGAACTGTCCTCCCGTCAAAAGCTACGCTGTTCCATTGGAAATCAGCTGAATAGTTTGCAATGAAGGTCGTGCAAATCACACGCAAGGAATTAAGAACGATCTAGACCATTAAAACGAGCAATGATCTCAGAGTTACGGGGGCTGACGTAGGAATGGGAAGCTTTAGCCCGACGCAAATCCTTGCCGAAATCTATCCTCACGATGGTTAATGATTTAGCGTTGACCGAAGCATCACGCCACCAATTCACAACTTAGATGACTGACTATGTAGGATAGAAGCGATCTGTGATATTCCCAACGCGTCTAACGATCGCGCATCGCACAGAGAAGGTGCCCTGAGGGCAATGTGATCACCTGATGCAGGTTGACATTCTCATGAGGCAGACAGCTGGCGCGCAGTGGCGTTGTCTGACGCAGAGGCACACACACAAAAGAAAGGCATCATGCCATCACATACCTGGCTGAGTCGCGTTCGTCTTTTTCCTGCATGATTCAACGTCGACTGTCAATGACTAAATGCTATCGTTTGCTAGCACGCGCTCGATATCAGCCAAACTGACGGTGATGTCCCGATGCCTGCCCTGTCACAAAAGGTATCATTGACAATAGAACGCTGCGGCCGATATGCCTGGTCGTCCGTCATTACAAAGACAGCCATGACCTATACGCGTTGCCAGGTCGAAGGCGGCACCCATCAATCAAACTCCATCGTGCCCGCCTACGAGTCACATGGTCAGCGGTAACGACAAACCAGTTCCTTGATCTCATACAATTCAACAAATCACTCTTACTGCTCAGACTACCGTGATTTCGCGAGCAATGCCCCATATATGAGCAAACCCACTACACATCATCGTAAACATGAACTAGCATGAACGATGACAATCGATATGGTCGTGCGGCATATGCCTTTTAGACCAAAATAGATCGTCGATGGGGTAAACTATAATGATATATTCACACTTCCCAACACTTGTTGTGTGTAATTAACTATCTCGGATATTGAATGGATTCATTGCAAGTGAATTTGGTTAATTCTATTTCGTTAAGTCAACAAACGTAGAGCAGCCAGGAAGTTTGCCTCACCCTATAATCCACGTGCGTGCGTGTGTGGTTTCGTATTGTTTCCAATGGTACACAGACGAATAGGCATCAGCAGTCGTCGGAACTCATCGGCAAATATCAGTAATTCCGATCCGTTTGACTTTTGACTTGTCCAGAGTTTTATTGTCCGGACATAATTACTGCACAGCGCACTAATTTCGCCTACAATATTTCATTGTCAATGGACCGGGTGTGATAGGGTGTCTTCCAAAAGGAACGGGCGCTCGCAATTTAAGAAGACAATCAATCAGCGCGGCGGGCTCCATGTCTTTGTTGTGGCATGGCTGGGTGGAACAGCCCCACAGTGAGATGGACGACCGAATCAACGTGTGAGGTTTGGAAAACGTTCGTCTCTCCTTACATATTGGCATTCAAATAAAGGGAGTGCCAGAAAATACCATATATGCATTCTAATGAACATCTAGTTAACAACTGCGCTATTTTAAACCTTTAATTAGACCTTGTAATCAATATCCGCACATTCATGAACTATGCTAGAAATTTAATTTGGGCACATATTAATAATATTATAGTAATCTCGGCATTATTATGAAGAGAACTGTCTCCTTACAGGAAGCAGCTAACGCGTGTAGGTATCTTTGTATGAAGCTACCTCACTGGGTGTTCCAATGTGTTCCGGTCCATTAAACCAAACTATAATTTATTTAATAAAGAATTATAAAGAATTCAGTTATGCATTGTTGCCACGTTCAGGGTCTTGTTAACGTTTTGCAATTTATAATTCGATTACGTAATATATTCCAAATTACACGTGACTTCTCGAGGGCTTCGCTCCAGGAACGAATGGAATTGTCAACAATGCTAAATCTTGTTGTTTTTAATGATGATGTTGCCAAGTTTAGGGTATTTTTATAGCATCGGTATGTCAGCCAATACGATCTGGTTATATTATTCTATTTCAGATGTTTGTCGAAGGAGCTTTCAGCAGATCGTGTGGTGTACTACTTCAATTAATCAACGACTCAATTGAGGTAAAACGCAAAACAGAGAGAGAGAGAGAGAAAAATTGTCAAGAGCTACAAGAATCCATGAATTTTGATCGTTTCGTGAAAAGGAACTTCAACTTTCCAGTGACCCAAATTACGGCTGTTATATTTGGTTTCGTACCTTCTAGGCATGGAGCGTACTGTACAGCAAGTTGTTATATAGCTCAGGAATTTTATATCCCCAATATTGTATTAAATTTTCTATTCAGAAGATTTATAGTAATTTCATAAAACGACATTTTACCATTGAAATATACGGCAGATAGCTTAGAATATCGACTGAAAAACAAACTGGATTGGCAATAACAGTCCGGCAGGGAATTATATTTTGGAAGGAAAACAAGATTCTGAAATGGGGCTTGGGATCAAAGGCAAATGAAGAAACATCTCTCAGTTAAAACCAAGAGGTGCTTAATTGTTTATGGCTAACAGCTGCCTACTCTCTGAAATGGCTCCTTGGACATTTTTTTAGGGTTCTAAGTACTTCTGTACATTGCTTGTGACGAAACACATTGCGAGATTTGTTCATGTTGTCTGCGTTGAATAATTTTTCACAGTTTTTCTACTTGTTTTACACGCCTGCAGAAAGTTTGTTCTTACTAGGTATACAGCTCAGAACAAAATATATGTATCTAATTTATGGCTTCCACAACACGCGGGTAATGCCTATAACCAGTGAATCTTCACAAAGAATTATAGTTTTTGAATAGTTTAGCAAATAGTTTCATAGCACGACATCGCAGCCTAAACAGCACATAGCAGTCGACACAATTTCTTCGTACCTGAACGTCTTCTGGCATTTGCACATAGCAGTGATTCTCGGTAATTCTGTATCAAAATCAACGTGGAAATAAATCACAGAACTCCAAGAAATTGCTCAAAATCAGCGCAACTTCGTCGATGACATATCTTTTACACTTTTTTTCGTTCAAGAAGTCCAAAAAACCACGAACAGTGACGGAGACACTGGCTGCATGACCACGTGATCAGTAAGACATCATTCCATTGGCTCTTGGCATTCGAGTTCCAAGCAATGGTTTTCCCCATTTTTCTCAGATGTTTGAAGCTTCGAGGAGTGGCTGAATGTATCCTCCGCGCCATTGTTACATTATTGTAAGTCTAAATCATCAACAAAGTCACAACTCTTCAAGTTTGTTGGAAACAACTTGAAAGAAACTGAAGCTAACTAACCTTCCTCAAACATGCTGAGAAAAATCTGAATTGTTGTTATTTAAATTGAGTGTAAATGATGATGATAAAATCAATCATTTGACTGGTGATTTCTTAAACATTGAATTCGGGCTGGCAAAGTATGGCGCACCCTTCCTGTTCATTGTTTTTGGTTGGCTTTTAAGATGTCATTACGATGGACGACAATAGTGAAAATCAATCACCTGATTCCAAATTACGCGCGTCTCGCCTGCCGCCTGTTTGCATCTCTTTTTTGTTGGCGCTCGCCCTTCAATGCTTTAATTGTCTATTCTACAACTTATACAAGCTAATTGTCTGTGCGAGATTGCTGACTCTTTTGCCTTCAATAAATCGCATATTGGGTGCCCCACTCTGTACTCTCCCCATATCTAAAGGTGAAACTGCTATGGGAAAGTAAACGCCATGTTTGTTTTGAGAGATGAAACGGGTAAAATCGGTGTAAATAAATCGCTTTATCGGAAAAATTGTAAAATGTTAAAACATTGGCTTTAATCGTTATTTGGCTTTGGAAACAATTTGTAACGAGACGTTTTCTACGCAAATGTAGCTTTTAGCCGATATGAAATTTCTGATTGGGCAAAGATCGCCAGGATTGTTTTCTCTGTCATTCAAACATTATATAAAAGATCTTTGAAAATGTAATGATTTAAAAAGACAATACGGCTTTGAATTTGTCTGAAACCGATAATTGGAACTGTTCTACGCTGTCCAAAAAATTACACAGCTTCTGCGATGTGATATCCCAAAACAAATTATGGATTGACATATTCCTGTTGTTTTTCTCAACAGAATTATTTGAACAAATGGTCCCATGGTGGAACGATCTACAGTACCTGATGATGTTGTCACTGCGCCAACATTGTCTTGTTTCAAACATCGTTTAGACAAAATAAATTTAGCAAAATATTGTAAGCTTCTATAGGCTGTATGTAAGTGATATTTATATCCTGTATTTGCCTTTCGTGTCCAATTTACGGAAAATATATCAAATCAAATCAAATCAATCAATCAATCAATCAATCAATCAATCAATTAATCAATCAATGCTGAGTATTTTTCACATTTTTAAAAAAAGTTTGACACTACAATATGTTCAAATCGAGTCATTTCCATCACAAAGGCAACGAGCAGCGACAATGAGACATATACGATATTGTATGATTTCATGGGAATTGTTAGCATAAACAACTCCATTTCCGCGGTACCAATTATCCATCTAAAGCAACCAGCTAGCAATATTTTTTACTCACAGTTATATTATCAGGGGAATTCTATACAAGGAAACTGTCTTTCTGCAGAACGTGTTGCGAGCTTTGGAAAGTAGCGGTTTCAGAATTTTCTAACGTCGAAGATTTCAAATTGAATTGCTTTCATTCAGAACTTATGGAGTATTTGCTGCAGACTGTATTTAATGTAGTATACAATTAAATGCTTGCGTATTAAAAGCGGCTTCCATGATCCTTAGAAGTGTGTAGAATTTGCACAAAAAATAAACGCGAAGATCTGCGTTACCATAGACGAACCACGGTTAAGAAGTCTACTTGTTTTGTTCCTTACATCCATCCCTTTGCTAATCGGTTAAAACGGTTACTGTGAGAAGACATGAGCAGAATCACGTCTTGTACAAGACAAAGGCTCACGAGATGTAGAGAAGAGCCACTAGCATTCTAGCAGAGAGCGCATCTCTAGGCTTCGTAATAAAACGTGTCAAAGTGCCACCTTCTACGGTTCTACCTGCATTTGATTAACGAATTTCATTGACAGGTGTGTATCGTCTTGTACATGGAATACTGTACAGTCTATTGATGGCGAGCTTCTTTTCTTTATCGTACGATTTGAAGATTTGACACTATAGAGAAAAGATGTTTGCTTTCAGGGGCTTATCCCTCTGCTCTTAGAAGGGAGGGACAGTTCCCTTCTGTAGACACACAACCATGATAGACTTGAGGTCAACCATTGGCTCTATGACATCCCTGACATATATAGCATGAGCACAATTTATTTTTATTTTTATTTGAACTTTGTTGTATATTTTTAAGTTGATATTATATAAACAGTTTGGTTCGTTGGATCAACGCATTCCCTTTCCTAGCAGTACACGTTTCGACAGACGTTTTCCTCAAGATACAATTATTGGTATGGCATTGGGATGCCAATGAACTAACGATTAAAAAATAAAGTACTTTAATTTCAAACCAAGAAGCTCTTACAGCGTTGTACAAGCAAGTAGTACACTACCAGTCTGCCAATCTCATAGCTTGACCTGTTCTATTTGACAATAGGGATTTTCATGCTAATTTCCATCTGAAATACATTGATGAGTGACAGCTGTGTGTGTTTACAATCAGAAGAATTTGTGAAAGAAAATGCGACCTTGTCCTTTGTCATTTCAAAGTGGTTTCCCTTCTCCTGTGACTATGCTATTCTCATTTCCATAAGACTTTCTACTTTCGCAGATACGAATCTGAAATTCAAGGCTGGATTTGATGGAAAATGTACTGGTGTCTGGGGATAACATATTTCCCTATATAAAGACTATTTTATTATATATCATTCTTATATTTATTCTGCATTAATGATAACAATTTTTCAAATTATGTAGTAAAATTTGAAATTATATTTAACAAATCCAATGAAGTTATTGATCACTTTCAGCAACGAAATAAATTTCACTTGCGATTTATATGTATAATATAACGAACACTGAAATAAATCCTCGGCACTTCGAGATTTTGAAATTCAAAATTTTTCTACATTTTCCTTCATTTTCAACTTCACATGACTTCATCCTGGCGAATATAACGATTGGATATGTAGGGGTAGCTATAGAAAGGGGGATGGGGTGGTACGAAAACAACGGGTCTCTTGTGGTATTGTGATGCAACAGTTCTCCTCGTCACAATACAATAATATTGTCAAATATTCTTTCAAGATTGCATTTATTTCCTGTCGGTTAAAAACAGAGGAAAGGGAAGGATGTTGGAAGTCGTTGAGGGCGGTTGCCTACATTTCTTGTCCAGTAGACCGTTGCCATGACAACACGTCAAGCGATCGAAGCCTGCAGTCTGGCAAAACTGAATTTATCGTTAGAGGCACTTTTGCCCAATTTGATAGAGTTACGTTTATGTATTTAAAGTTTGACAGGATATACAGTAGATGATTTAAATTGAATTACTCAAGAAGTTTAGTTTAATTAGACTTTATGCTCTAATTCAACACTAAGTTGTATGATACAAAATAAAAGTTAGCGAGATTGTGCTTATTGCACTACTGTATATATTTTATTGAAACGTGTTTGTTATATCCGATATCACTTAATCTGATAGCATTACATGATCCATTGATCATCTGATTTTCCGGATCGTCGGTCGAGACTACACCGTAGAGATTCCAACGCAGTAGAAAATCACATAGAAGACTTAGAAATCCTCTGCTTCTACAGACGCCTTAATTATTTCAAAGGCACAGTGAACTATCCAGAAATAATCACTATATAGACTTCGCTAAATTTTGTAAAAATAACCGTCAACAGAGATTGTATGAGTTTAAGTAACGTTCACGCAATGTTTTGCATGCAGAACTGTATAAATTTGCTAATAAGTGATGCTCATGTTTACGCATCGTACAGTAAAATGAAACCTGTATTAGCGGCCACCTCTATAGAGCAGCCACCTGTGTTTAAAGGCCACTCTTCATAACCTCAAAATGATACTTTCCATTGAAATCAACCTGGACAGAAAGGCCACCTGTCTATAAAGGTCATTTTTCTCAGGTTCCAGAGGTGACCGTTATAGACAGGTTTCACTGTATGCTGTAGATTTCTAGATCTGTCCTTAGATTCTTTCTGCACATTCGACAATTGACAAAGTGCAGTCTAAATTGGTTTTTGGAAGGTACTGTTCATCTGAACAGCCCGTTCCTCTTCTTTGCAACAAAGGCATCAACAGACTTTTTCCACAAATTACGGTTGATTACATCAGACAAGGACACACATAATCAGAAGTTAGCAAGTCATTGTACGTAAATAGATTAGCTTGGCCACGGATATATAATTCAGTAGGCTTCAAATCCAATCTCAATGCATTTTGGCATTCATGAATGCCAGTTGACCTCAGATGACCCCAGAACATTGCTTTGTTTGAATTGCATTCAACCGTACTCTTTCCTATATGATGACCCATGTCAAGTATTGTTCTCACTTGGCCCATCAGCCAAGGCCTTCGTTGAAGAACTAGGCGCTAGATTGAGTGGCACGTGCAAGACTGATTTCTTTGCAAACCTGAGCTTGGCCATCCAGCGCGGAAATGTCGAAAGCGTACGCGGCACATTTGCCAAAGTTGAAATGATCGTAGTGGTGTTTTTTGTTTTAATTAATATTTGTATTTACTATAAAATAATGTTGAGAATAAAAGGACAAAGAACTAAAAAAATTATTGTTCTTGGCTGTCAAAATTGTCGATTTCAACTCAAAAACACGTGACTGTGTCGCAGCTTCGATCCCAAAATGCATTAGGACTGGCCAATCGTAAGTGCTCACTCCGATGACACTAGTTGAAGCTGAATATGCCTGGTCTTTGAATTCCCTCGGATTACAACAACAAACAAAATAGGCGAGCCAAAGAATGTTGAACACATTGTATATTTGTGTTTCGTTCCATGACGCAACTGCAACGAATTTCAGCTGTGCCATCATACAGTAAGTGTACGTATTTTGCTTCATTCATAAATAATTTACTTTCGGCAGTAATAAAGTACATTCAAGATGATAACACATAATTATAATGATATTATAATTATAATTATTATCATAATTATATATGAGATAAATTACTTTGAAGAGACGTGGTTGATATCTCTTCATCTTCCAAGAAGGTCTCGTGACGTATGCTCTACGTAATATTCCGCAAAGAACTTTAGCAGGCAGTGCGTGGATGCTGTATCTAGGGGAAGATTTTATAGAAAATGAGTCTTGCCATCTTTCATAAATGAATTGTCATACGATACAGCCATGCTAAATACTGCGAAGTTGATTTTCCCTCAATTTATGACTTTCCGTTGTCGGTTGCTACTGGTAACTGTTGGCTATCGACTGAAATATCACCAGCCTCGTCATCTAATCCTTCGTCAAAGCGCAGCATCGAGGCAGCGCTACCGTCATCTGTTTTTGTCTTATCGGCTGTCATTGCTTCATCTGAGTTCGGGTCGATGCAACCACACATTTTGGAAGGCACAAAATTCCTCTCACTGACGCTCGTCGAGCGGCAGCAGTCTCCTTGGTCGTAATGGCAATGAGGGTTATTATTGATGCAATCACATACGCCATCTTCAAGCTTCTCTATCTTGCATTGTGTCACACATTTGAAACGATCGATGGTCGGATACCATTCGAGGTTTGGAAGGCAGATAGCCTTAGGACCGTCATTAGGATCGAGGGGTTTACCCTGAGGACAAAGAACAAGAGGAGAATCAAGTTGGGCTTCTTCTAATAGACCATTTTTACAAGCTACCATCTTGGAAAACCAAGTGCATTGTGGGTAAGGTTGATGTCTCTGACTTTGGAATAGGGAGAAAGCTGAGTTTGATACTTACGCATAATTATTTCTTCAAGCTGTGCTACTTTCCTTGGATTGTATAATTCCCATTAAAACTCAGAGAACCCAGTCTCTTCGCTATTTCAGGCAATCAACACGACCCACAATGCACTGGTCTGTCCCATAATGGTAGCTCGTGAAAATGGTCTAACAAAGCATGGTCACCTTTCTACAACGACCAGACGATCAACAACTCATGTCCCCAGTCGCACGCCAGAATCATTGTGCGGGAAGCCAATCAATAACTGCGAACAAGGATAAGATCTTTGTTCCTTGCGAATTTTTGTATGCTTATTATTACCGGTTATTAGTACGATTGTAACAGTAGCGTTCACTCGGTATAAAGACCATTCATAGTCAGGTCAGGCGTTTTATTAAATGTGTATTTATTTAGGACAAATAAGTTTACTAGGAAGTATTTTAAATATATCTAGAGTAATTTTATCGTTTTCAATTGTATGGAAATTAATTATATTGTATTAGACATTTTATCATAATTACCTATGTAAGTTATCTATTGATATGAAAAGAAGGAAAGTAAATGACATCTAAAAAGACCATTTTGTTTTATGCAAATTTTCGAAAGCGACACGATTATGGTATTTTTTACCTCAAGCGTGACGATATGGTTCTTCTTTTGACACGCTGGACGACAATAGGAGCCAGGAGCAATTAGTCCACAGTTCTCCATAGTGACGTCACTGTTGGCAAGGTTTGATTGACACGTTCCTTTGTATTTGCATATTTTGAACATGTCTGACCACTGACCGTCCTTTTGACAACGAACTTTGTAGACCACTTTTGGACTCTGAAAAACATTGAAATTGTGTCAGTTAGCGTAAAGATTGATGTAGCTGTAGTGGCTGACAAGTGGTCAGTGTGAACTCAATGTCGTCATTGTATAGTCAAGTGATTGTAGGAATATGTAGCCATGTCATTTTGTAATCATCTTCTTTCCCGTCATGTACTTCGTCGTGTCAACAACTCCGTCTGTCCTTGTATTATATGCTGTGTCTCACGACATAGAGATCTGGCATCAACGACCATATGTACTCCTTAGAACTTTGCCATCTCTCTTTCTCGTGGGACCAGCAACGTATCTGTGAAATATATGTCTTTATTCGAAGAAGCAGACAAATAATTCACGTGTAACAGGCTGTACCAGTGACATAAATAAGTACATTGATTAGTGTAAATTAATTTGGCAATATATGTAGTGGTCGCGCGCCATGATTCACTTCTGGCCTCGCATGCAAGACATCGATCATTCCGTTGTGATTGTCATAACTCGTAAGTATGTTGTCTGACCTTAGTCTCCTCTGTACATTATGTCTATCCAGTATTTATTATTATTATTAAGACAATGGAATCTTATCTACGCTGTATCTCACGATATAGAGCTCTGGCATCAATGACCATATGTACTCCTTAGAACTTTGCCATCTCTCCTTCTCGTGGGACCAGCAAATATTATATTTATTATTATATTTATTTAATATTATATTTATTTTAATTATTATATTATATTTCTCAAATATTATATCTATAGAATGATAAAGCTTCCTTCTTCGTCTTTTACATAGCATTCACAAATGTCCTCCGCAACCAACCAAGGAATCATTGAAAAGCGGTCGCTCAACAAATGTATATTACGATCGAGAGGTTGGCGACATCGAAGAAAAACAGGGTTAGACTCCATAGCCAGGCATGTAGCAATAGTCAATAAAACCCGTCATCGTCTATAGAGATGCAGAGGTATACGGTTTAACTTGTCTTAACAACCACCTGTGTTAAATGACCACCTGTGCTAAATGACCACCTGTCTTGAGTCACCACCTGTGTTAAGTGACCACCTGTTATGAATGGCAACCTGTGTTAAGTGACCATCTGTGTTAAGTGACCACCTGTCTTGAGTGACTACCTGTTTGAGTGACAATCTGTCTTGAGTCACCACCTGTGGTAAAGGACCACCTGTGTTAAGTGACCACCTGTTATGAGTGGCAACCTGTGTTAAGTGACCATCTGTGCTAAGTGACCACCTGTCTTGAGTGACTACCTGTTTGAGTGACAATCTGTCTTGAGAAGGAGTGAATGTACTTACGCTTGGATAGTGACATTGCAGCGTGCATTCGCTGTCATAGTGATTGGCATTGCTACAGTTGTACACTGCGCTTTCCATGATGCCAAGAGGTGGACACACGAACGGCACGCATTCGGCATCGGTCTGCCATCGACCGTCTTCGTCGCAGATCGATGTGATGACGTCACTCCTTGCCATCGAATATGAGATCCGCTTCGTTTTAAATCCGTCCTTGCATTTGTACCTGTCGAGTGAAACGTAATAACTATTATATACAACAAGCTTAGCACGTTGTGCGCAGAAAGCAATCCAGGAGCATTAGCCATAACTGTTCTCAAACTACAAATGTGCGGTTCACATTTGGCGCACAATCTACCAACATTGATTTGGCAGAGGTTAAGTAGCTTGCGTCTGAAAAATTATTCATTGCATCTGTTCCTCACCGACAAGTGCTACCAGCATCTAGCTTCTTATCGTTCGCCTTGCCATTCCATCCGCAATTCCTGTCCAGCGGAATGCTATTCTTCAAGGGACTGGGCGGTACACATATATGCGTGCAATAGATGTTGACCGCTGACCACAAGCCATCTTCTAGACATTGAACCTGGTTGTCTTTTCCGTGCATGATGGCTGATTTGTGACATTGAAGGATGCAACGCTTTCCAAAGGTCGTACCAGTCGAACACTCTGTAAAAATAATTATATCCGGATCTGGTGACCTGGATTCCGTTATACAGTATAGTAATAACTACAGGGCTTCTTGGATAACCCATATTGTATGTGAATACTTCAGCGATAGGTGCAATCAATTCGTTCAAAGACAACTGGTCGTCAAGACAACTGGTCGTCAAGACAAGTGGTCGTCAAGACAGGTGGTCGTTAAGACAGCTGGTCGCTACGACAGCTGGTCGTTAAGGCAGGTGCTCGCTAAGACAGGTGGTCGCAAAGGCAGTTTGGACCGTATCTTCCTTCGACTTACCAGGTAAAGCGTTTTTGACAGGCGGCACTTTGCCACAATCGACTGGCTTACAAGGGATGACATCGTTCCATTCTCCAAGGACACACTTGGCGATATACGTTGCAATCGGCCTGAAGCCAGGCTTGCACATCACTACGCATGCGTCGCCGTCTTTCTTTCCAGTGCATTTAATAATGGCGTCATTGACGGTCAAAGTGCTGCAAGCGGGCTTCTCGCATTTGTAGTTATAGCACCGATGCGTGTTGCGATTGTAGAGTTGATTTGGACCGCACAGTGAAGCCTCGACTGGATCGAACGTCTTGGAAGATCGAAGCGAGACAGCTGCCAAGGCAACCCCGAAAGCAGAAAATGATATTCTTACGGATTTAGTTTTGAAGAACGGTTGTGTCATATCATGGAGAATGGGCACAACAGCAGGGTTTTGACCGCATGTGATCATTGTATTACCAGAACCAATCGGATGCCATTGACCGTTGCTGTCAATCAATGTTACATTTACATAAGCCTTGTTGGCGCTGTACTCGTTCACACCATCCGACGCAAGATAGATCGACAACGATGTTGCCACAACAGGCTTAGCAAAACCAAGCAGCAGCCAATAGTCCGTCTGCGAGTAATCATCGACACAAGGACGCCAGACATTTCGCCAATCGAACAGTGACATGGGGTAGTATGCTTGTAGACATTTCTGAAATGCAATCGGAATAAAAAGATTCATGTGAACGAATGACAAATGAACCAAGACTCTTTCTTTCTATATTTATTAAGGTATCGATAAACATTGTTGAAAGTAAATATTTAATGTTTTATTGAAGCTGAATATAATCATCACATACAGAATTTGCAAAAAAAAACTAAGTGGGATACCAGTCTGGAAAGTTCGTATGTTACGCCGAAGATCTTCGGCGTGGAACAGGCTCCAATTTGGCGATTGGCGTGGCGCAAGGCACGGAGTTTTCAAAGATTTAGTACTAACCACTGTTAAAATTATCTTGTTTTTTGGCGTGGCGCAAGCTTTGGCGCAGAACCCTGGCGTAATCTTCGGCGTACACAAAACCAACTTTCCACACTGGGAGTGCCCAAGTAGGATGATTTTACAAATAAATCAATTAAATAATTATATATTCGCATTTTGTATCCCACTTATAGGCTGTTTACAAATTTGTTATGTGAAATTAAATTGTTGCTTGCAATGATGAACATCTCATTAAATCATTACTTGTGACAAAGATATTTCCCCTGACCTCGCGTCATATGACCTGACCTGTAAACGAGGATGACTTGTACAGTACATAACCTATGATCGCAGTCAAATATGCGCAAGCGCCAACTTCAGAGACATGGGAAGTGCCATTGACGAATGTACTGTATGATATCTGTGTGGCGTTGCGGGTGGTCTCTTAAAACAAAGGTGACCTCTTGTAAGTACGGGTCAAGTTTATTATTGTCTGAGGAGATAGCTTAGAGATGGCCTTTTAATACATGCGGTCGCATTAAGACTGACTGTCGTTAAGAAATATTGATATTGTAATGAAAACTAACTCTACGCTATTAAAATTTGACTTACGAGATTAGATGGAGGTGATCCAGTCACGACGCTCTCCGGGCAGCTCTTCCTGCTTGGGTTACCCGTTGCGGAGACTGCCCATTGATCCTCAAATCCATCAGGCACATGGTACCCACAATCGCCTGTACTCGACGACTTTTCAAACTCCTCACATATTCCATCGTTCAAGTAGCGATAGCAGAGACTAGGTTCACCCTTGCAAGAGAAGATGTCCTCTTTGGTGCACTGGACACTACAACCATCGCCATCGTATACGTTGCCGTCGTCACACTCCTCGCCGTTGCTACGCGACAGAATGCCGTCCCCGCAAAAGCCAGAGATTGGCGAATAGGTAAGAAGAGGTGATGGCAAGCCAGTCACGCGACCAATCATGGCTTGGATCTGGTAGGAATGGACGGATTTCAAATTTGCACTTCTGAAACAACAGAAGAGAAAAGAAAGACAATTAGTACAGATAAAATCAGTCAATGTATTTATTTTGACTCTTTCCTTACTACCAAATACAAAACATGTCAGCGCAAGTTGGCAAACATGGCTCGTTATACAAGAATCCGAGAAGTTTAAAAATAAACTTGCAGCATAAAAATTAAAAGATGACTAAAAATAAAATGAGAAAAAAAGATCATTTCCTTTAAGTTGTAAATAACCATGAGCCATGTTGCAAATAAACTAGAGTTGTAGCGGGGTCCCCGCGGACCCCGCGAACCTCGCGAACCCCGCATCCTTAGCGGGGTTGGCGGGG
>OFHS01001350.1:7019-19555 GCA_900245855.1 Calvadosia cruxmelitensis
CATTGTTCTGGATTTGGACGAGTAAAAGGCGACTTACGATGCCGACGGGTCGTTAGCCCATCACAGTGATTGTAAAATAGATTTGTATTGTATATTATAGTGAATGTCACCGTGTACGACGCCTAAATTATATTTGTCGTAATGTTTCAGGATGTATAGTAATATTATGTTTATAGGCAATTAATTGACGCCACAAATGTATTGAATGTATAGACCACTAATTAGATTTATTGTTTATGTGGCGACATAGCAGCTGTAACAGATGTATAAAAGAGCTAGAGTAAAGGCTATGAACTAAGAAAGGCACGTTTGGGACGCTGCAAAGCCGTGGAAAGCCACCGATGTAAGTAACGTATTTGGTACTTCGTTATTGTATATATCTTACGTTATTTGCTTATTCTTACACATTTATTTACCTTTTGTATTTGCATTTTATCATAATGAATTATAACAGAATCCAATTGAAACCACGCTTTGCGGTTTGTCGTCGTCTCTTGAACAAACCTCGCTACCATTGCCATGGTTTTCTAGTCTATAATGCACCTTAATTACTAGGTGGCTTATTAGGTGCAACAAATACCTAAAGAACTAATTAAAAAACAAATGACCATAACAGCTCCTTAGATGAACACATAATTATTTCTACACAATAAAGGCAAAGGGAACATGATTGGAAGCAAGCACTCCCCTTCCCCTGATTAAATCATATTGAAGCTTTACGATCGGTAGCGGCGCTGATCATACATTCTAAGCCCTTGAGCCAGGAGAACCACATCTGCATTTTTGCACCTGTGCCGGTAGGAGGGGGCTGGCAGGAGAGTCTGTTTTCCTTAGTCACGCTTCTGTTACTGCCATGTGTTGCTTCCCATATTGTAGCTGCCAAAGTATGCACAAAGTATGCAACGTTGGGTTGTCCTTGGTGGGGTTTGAACCCACAACCTTTCAATCATGATTTTTGCTGATATAAATTTTAAACCTTTGTAAACCATTGTTTAGCAATTTCTTGGTAATAGTGCTGTTTAGCAATTTTTGGAAATAGCGATGTAAAAATACATCAATTATTTTATTATTATTATTAACTCCTAACTGAGCTGTCCCACCACATAATGCAGAGTTACATACCATCTCTAAATAATTATATACCTTGGTGCTTCAAAGCGAGTCTCAGCATGCCTCATTTTCTCAAGATCAATCTAAAACCAAAAGGCACCAATGTGAGACGTAAAATCAGAGTTGTTACCACACTTGGAAACACATACAGCTACAGAAAAAGATGTCAAAATGCTTGCAAAGGCAAAATGCAAATGTGTGACATCTTCTAAATCAGTCTAAACCTACTTCTCAAAATCAAGTCAAAAAAGTGGAAAGAAGACATTTGAAATGTTTTGGAATGCTTGAAGAATTAAAAGGGCATTGCAATTTGCAACTTCGAGCACATTTTCTGACAAAGCAGTACACTATAAACTTGAACCATGTAATATAAAACATGTCTGAAAATCATCTAAAACACGGTGTTAAAAGGGCACCTTTTACATGGTTTTGGAGGATGCTTCTAATTGTATGTTAAATGTATGTTTGTGGGTACCTTATTTTACAAGTTGGATGACATGCGAAATACAATCAGAGATAATATAATTTACGTGGACACAGCTTACATAAGAATAATTGAGATCAATTTTTTTGATGAAGGGATTTCTTAAACTTGTATGAATCAGATGCCGAAAAAGTTGCTAGCGATAGTGAATTGTTGCTGTTGATGGCTCCAATTCCAATGTTAATTTGTGTCTCTCAGTTCTACAAAGTGGATGTTTTCATATTGTCTTCAAATTGTTTTCAACAGACACGACAGATATACAAAGTTTAAAGTTTTCATAAAATATTGCAAAAATCAAACCTCTCTAGCAATCATTTGCTTTGTGCCATAGGTGAGCTGTTTGTGTTGCGCCATTCCAGAAAATGTGACAACTTCTTCAACATTCCTGAATAGGATGATGAAAATAATTTGAAGAGTTGATCAAACTAGAACATCTCTTCTCTGAAATAAATTCGCATGTTTACAGGGAAGCTTGTGTTTAAATAGATTACTTTGAAGAAATAAATTAAGGGTTTGCCTGTCTTCACTATTCTGGCTGACGTTCTTGCATAATTAGCATATACAATTATACGTTAAAAGTCATCTAGTACAAAAACGGATAAAGTCAAACATGATTCATTGGATTCTATTAGAAAACATTTTATAGAAACGTTACAATTAAATCCTTATTTCGATAACAATGTAACACTAGAATAACATTTCAAGTACCATGGTGCATGGTACTATTTTAAAACTCTATTATAATAATTTCAAAAAAAATTGCAATTAAAATCTCCCAACCTAACGAGTTAAATTTGAAAATTTCTTCCTTTTGAAGTAATTTTGCCGAAGAATTATATAAAAGCCGCACTGGTGAACCATGTTGCAGTCTGTTTAAGCGGTCGTATGATAATTTGGAAGATGAAACCTGAGACTAGAATGCAATAAATTTCATCAAAATGTAATCATAGAAAAATTTGAATATTTCAGCGCATAATTAACATGGCAATAAATTATAGATCAAACAGTAATGGAGAAACCGCTACATCGTTGTTTAGGATCATATCTGATTTAATAGAACTCTGTCGGTTTGAAATTGTCAACTATTATATAATCCGTGAACATTCGTACATCGTTTATTTAATCTCTTTAATTAATGTTTCCAGTACTTAGCGTGACACAGCTATTATGTGAATTCGCTTGTAATCTAATCGATCTACTGTCTGTTTGTAATTTGCTGTGGGCGGTCTCCCTTAATTCATTTATAAACTTATTAATAGTTGTTCACGTGATCCGTGAGGATATAAACGTGTGTTCGTGGNGTTTGAAAAGACGAGCTTGATTCAGGTCAGAGAATTTGTCTCTTTTCTGACTTGCTGCGCGACGCGACAATGACTGTGTCCAACAATTAACATATTTGTGGTTTTTGTACCAAAGGCAATCCTTGTAAAGTAGGTGTGCTAAATGCTACTGGCCAACTTCCATGGCTCTTTTCAAATTCTGCCAATGCTAAAAGACCTAAGTGGAAGCAAATGGAAAACCCTGACACCCTGTGAAAAACTGCAAATCTTACGAATCTCTGCTTCTGAACCCGTCAAACTACTACACATTGTTACTGGACTCTGGTCATCAAAATTAATATAAAATATTCAACTCACGGATCAAGAATGTACGTGTATTGCCCATCGGAGTTCTTCTCTTGACGATAACTGATGTTGTATGATATCATGGAGTGAATGAGATTGGCTAGGATCACCTTCTCATTGTCACTGTAAAGCTGTGAGTTCACCTAGAAATGAAAAGAGCTATAATAACATACGAAGCTCCGCCGTTTGAAATAATGAGGACCTGCATAACGCTGTAACTTGGAAAATTGCAATAGGACAATGAAGCCTCCTCGTCGTTTTCACGGCTTTAAGTGAAATATTGTAATGATGTGTACAAAGCCTACCGCGTTCAACAAAAGGGATTTTGGTTAATTTATTATTCATTTTGTCAGATAAAAGTACATGTTCCCTTGAACATTCAGTCAAACAGATCTTGTCGATGCTTGATATCGTTTTTGTTTCTCTCGTGTCAACAGTATCGATGCTTTCTTAGTTCTTACATATTAAATTATCAAATTTTGCAAACATAAATTTCCCAGCGTTAGTGGCTGAAGAAAACAACCGCAAAGACTGCCGGTGAATAAAAGCATTATGAAGAATCAAATGTAAACAACACAATAAATAATTTATACTGTCATCTGATGGCACAAAAGCAGAAAATCTTCATTTGGTAATGCAATAAGCAGACATAAGGCACAAACATTGCTCTTGGGGATTAGTTACCCAAATTACCCATTGTTTGACAGAGCACATAAAAGCAAGGTAAAACTCACAAAGTGAAGATGGTAAATCAGTCAATGATTGCATAGAAATCGAACAGAAACTCAGTATCAGTGAGCTGACCACTTTCTATATGCATTTACAGCATAACTCGGTTAATATCACCTTGGATAAGATCACGTCCCGGTTATTATCACGGATTTTGAAAGGATTTTTTGTTTAAACTTGCTTATTGTCACGCCTTCTGTGATTTGCCACCTTGCGGAATTGACGGGCGCCACTATTGCTATGACAGAAAAGTTGATAACATGTTTAAATTGTGTTCCCCTTGTTGAGCATGATAAATCTGAAAAAGGAACCTTGGGTTGATCAACTCTCTATATAATAACTCCGTTTGATGGCGATACTGAGTTTGCTGTTCAATGGCCTGCTGTTTGTTATTGTTTGAGCCGTTTTCTCCAATTAGAAGTCTGGGTATAAGACTCGCTTATTGTCACGACTCAGATAATATCTCGCTTTACTATTTTCCCGAGGGTGTGATATTAACCGAGTTATACTGTATCAAAAATGCCACTGCCCACTCCGCTGACTTGGACAAGTCTATGATGAGGGACCATGTTACGATATGATACGATAAAGCCTTATCGGCGATAAGGCAATGAAACCGACCCAGATGTAGATGCACACAATACAAAATTGCGGCAGATGTCCCGCCACTGTTTCCGGTCCTGCGGAGCTTGTTGAGCAGTTTCGAAGTTGAAATGCAGATGTATTAAAATGGGGACATGTTGCCAGAATTAATAAAAACAATATGTCAGTTGTTTTAAACAAGAACACTGCAGATCTACTTACTGGTCGAAGAGGTGGAAACATCAACTCAAACATGTAGGGAAGAACCTCCATGACAGCGATCGATTGACCAAGATTGCTTCTGATAGCAGGAGATGCATCAGAGACAAGGGTTTGCAGCATGTTGACCGTCTTGGTCTTCTTCAGTGAACACTAAACAAGCAACAACACATGTAGTGGTCGCAATCTTGTTACTAGTAAACATGTTATCCTGTACAGCCACAATCTAATAAAATAAAACTATACGACTATCAGGAATCTGTAAACGTGAATATATCCATGTACATTTTTTGTTGGTTTATGAGGGTAACCCAGTAAGCCAACGCCTTGTCTTTACTAGGGCCCATAATATATGCAGAGCCACACAACGGTTACAAAAATGTATGTGTCCGCTGGGCTTAGACGACGGGATGCTGTTTTACTGAAGAACCGCAAAGAACAATAATTTAAACCCTCGTTAATTATGCTAATTATTTGTAATGTTTGCCAATGCAATCTGATCCAACCTTAGTCTTTAACACCCGTACACATGTTTCAATTTAGCAGCTCAGTTTATGTCAATTGCAACAGCATGCCACAAATCTTAGGATTTTGCCTTTCGTTCAGTTTGCTTCATTTAAGTCTACGGTTACAAAATAAAGTTATGGAAATATCGAAATTGTGTTCAATGCCGTGATTGTGTGAGTCTTCTCAGCTTGTCGATTGTCCAGATGCCTGGTTGGCAGCCAGGGATCCTAACNCCACTACACCACACAAAACGCTCCTACTCGTTC
The DNA here is from genome assembly GCA_900245855.1 of Calvadosia cruxmelitensis. Taxonomy (NCBI): domain Eukaryota; kingdom Metazoa; phylum Cnidaria; class Staurozoa; order Stauromedusae; family Kishinouyeidae; genus Calvadosia; species Calvadosia cruxmelitensis. The sequence continues at coordinate 12,542 of OFHS01001350.1, forward strand.
TGCAATAAAAATGTATTCCATAAATCCAGCCAATATAAACCCTTCACAGAAAATCAACCACGAATGTCATGATGCTAAAAGCTACAATCATATCAGACGAGTTAATTGTTAGATACCAGAACAATAGAGTTCCTGCGCATGTAATATAGTGCATCTATTGTATATAGAATATGGCATTTAATGGGTTCCGGGATCCACAGATTCAGCAATTATTCCATGTCCTGGGAAGCCAAGACAAACATTTATGAAAACGTGCCTATTTTCTGTTGTTTTTTTGACAAACAATTCAAGCCTAAATTGTATTTTAAGTGATACTGAAAGTAAGCTGCATACCTCATAAACTGAGCTGGCGTAGGACAGTTTTGGTCTCAATGCGGAAGCAAAGAGCAGATGGAAGGTGACAGGAACAAATGGCAAGAACTTCATCAGAGCGAATGTCTGAGATGTTGAAATCCTCGTGTTCAAGATATCAGAAAATGTCAACCATTCACTAGCAAGAACAACCTGCAATTGACATATGTCAATCATTTGCAAGACATCATATGAAACATACGAAACATTGAAAACAATCACCAAAGATAGAATAATTGTTACAGTGAAACCTGTCTACAATGGTCATTGTTGGGACCCGAGGAAAATGACCTTTATAGACAGGTGGCATTTCTGTCCAGGTTGATTTCTACAGAAAGGATCATTTCAGGTGAAAAAGAGTGGCCTTTGTACACAGTAAACGTTCTCAAAAATTGACACTCAGAAGTCATAATCTCTGGTTATGAGAAGAGCACTTTAATTAACTTACATTCTCCATGTGTGGATCCTTTGACGTCATTTGCAGATAATTCTCAAACAGTCCTGATATCAAATTACAAAGACAGACAAACCATTTAGATAACATGGTGTTATTTTGCCAAGGGAAATGTTGAGGTCAAGAAGCTTTCAAATGTTGACAAATTCAGTTAATTGACTAGCCAGATACATAATGGAAGTCTGTTAGCAAACAAAAATACATCAAGCAAAGTTTAATCAATTAACTCCAAACATTCTCCAATAGATAGAAAGAAAAGACTACATAATTTTGTTAAATATATTGCAAGTATGCAGTTTGCTAATATGCCAATCGAATTGAAATAAATCATTTCTAAACAGCTAAATCCTTTTGTGTTGATCGAGGTACACTCCTGACATATCATTACACTGTTAACACAAAACCATGAAAACAAGGAGGTTTCATTGTCCTATTACGGTTTCCAAATTACAGCGTTAGGCAGGTTCTAAAAAACTAGTTAAAATAGAAGAGACCAGTCTCTCAGAAGAATGGTATTCTCTTGACAGGCAGATCTTCTATAGCAGGACCGGTTGAGACTCCACAGCTGTCCAAGTTGTTTTAAATCACATTAAAGAATTTACAGAAAATAGTGAAACACGGAGTTGGTAAATCCTGGATTTCAAAATTCAATTGGAGATTACGAGGATGTCCACCCAAAACGTGACGAAACAAGCTCGACAAAGACTTTCATATCATCAAGATAGATGCTTAAGGTCAAACTGGCAACTGAGGAGCACGAAGCTGAACTTTGAGCTTGCAATATAACTGCTTTCAAATTACATCATCATGTCAATTTCTACGGACAAACAAGACCCCTTTGTCTTTCAATCTTAATTCGTCTGTTAATCTTCTAGTGGAATATGGCTTCTTACTACAGAGGCAATTTGAGCTATGGAGGGCAAAGGAAGTTTTCTGTCCGTAGAAATTGACACAATAATGTAATTTGGAATCAGTGCTATTGGCACCTTCGGTTTCTGTGAATTTTGAAAGATGGTGAAAACATTGTAAAAATCTACAACCACAATTTTTAACATTTCAAAATTGTGGAAATACTAATTTTCACGGCATTTTCAAATTTATCACATTGATAGTGATCAGCAATACTTCGGGAGATTGTTTTAAAAAGTATTGATAAGCAAAGGCGATTGTTTCTTGATGTTCTGTGTCTAGGAGAACATACCTTGCATCATTTTGTCGTATTCAGAGTTGGAGGAGACAGAGTGTAAGATATTATGAAAACGTGTTGACAGACTTGTCTGCTTGTTGTTCTGAACGAAATGCGAGTCCAAGTTAGTCGACAAAGCGTTCAGTTGTAATGCATCACCATTGAACAAGTCTGATTTGTTAATTTTGGGAAGTTGAAAGATCTCTTGCCAAATACTGAACAATCCCTTGCGGAAATCTTTTTGACCAATGTCGACATTCCGAATATGATCTGATCGTAACTCTCCATGCTCGTTGCAAATAAACTATAAAAATCAAGAGAAACAATTTCATAATTATACAAGTTAATTGGATTAAAACAAGATATTGGATGGGAATACCTTACAAATAGTAACAGTGGACCATACGTTGCAATACAAACGTCACCACGAGTGCAATTATAATGCTCTCTACAAATTATGTTATGTAATGTTGGCAAACAATATCTTACGTACTTATGTTCACAGTGAATGAAAGCATTGATTAAATTTCCACTTAAAATAGGTCTAAAATGACGCTAACATCTGAATTTGAGAACCCCATTTGTAAATTAAACTAAATCACTCGGCTTTGGTCTTGATGATATTAACATGGTATTGATAGAACAACATCATTATCTTCCAAACAATGAAACTTTATCCCAATTATCTACAAACTATGAACAGGAGCCGTCTCAATTAATGTAAAAATCATGTGAAAACTGTGTGAAAAGTGCCCTTTTCACATGGTTTTTCGCTCCGTTTTCTAATTCACATGGTTTTTCACGTAGTATTTTACAGAGTGCATGTTATTTCACATGGTTTGGGGGTTGGGGCATCCCCTTTCACATGGTTTTCACAATTGTTTCCAACATTTGTGGAATCATGGTGAATACGGACACTGGACTTGTCATAAATATATATATATACATTTTTGGTAAACATATACAACATACCTGTAGCGTGTTCAAGCAACTTCGAATGTCGTTCTTTGCTTTATCACAAAGCACAACCAGTGACGCCATATCAACCCTCATGCTTTCAATTTTAGATATCTGAGCAAATCATGCAAGATAAATTTGTAACAAAAAATGATGAAACTTTACCAGTTCATTCAGAGTCAGCAGTTAACGACAATTAGCCCTTCATTAAGCACCGTCCGAAATCAGTCAAGGTGTGAGCTACTTGAGTAATGATCACGTTTAATGATAATAGTTATGGTAGACACAATAAAAGCCAATCAATCAATCAACCAACCAACCAGTCAACCAATCAACCAATCAAGCAAACCAACAAATAAACAACACAATGCCAATAAATGCTCAAGTGCTTCTACACAATGCACTTGCAAAACGAGCAAGAATATAATCATATTTAAATTTAAAAACTGCAACAAGGCGTCACCAGTTGTTACCTGCAGAAGTCGTTGAGAAAGTCTTGTCGCTAATGTTTCAGGAAACGTGACAGCTAGAGATACCTGTCGTAGTTGCCGTAGAGCAGGAACATACCTAAGGGTACAATGGAGCGATCACCTCATCAGGCGGAAAACAGGAAAATAAGACGATAGATAAAAAGACACTAAATTGAGAAGCAGTGGCTTACTGGTCGTTGCAAATACAAATCACTGGACGTCGAAGAACCAATTGGGAATTCTTTTTCTTCTTTGTTCCAGCTAATTGTGAAAAGATCATTTCTCTGAGAAGATGTTTCAAAACAGATAAGTTTTGAAATATAGTTCTGACTTTTCAAGATATGAAACCCAAAAGCTACATTTACATTATGTAATAGCATATTTCGTATCAGAGATGGAGCAATCAGTAAAATAAATACAGTGTCTGTACCACAACGAGCACTGTGGAGTGTAAATATAAAGGAGCCATGGAGCTGCAATAGTCTGTAGGTGCAATGTCAGTGCCACAAATACACATTGCACTGGAACCGTGCTAAATACAAGTTAAAATCATGTGAAAACAACGTGAATACTGTGTGAAATATTCCCATGGTTTTTTCTTTTCTTTTCATATTCACATGTTTCTCAAATATTTTTTCTCAGGGCGCTTGTTATCTCACATGGTTATTCGGAGGGTCCTTTCCCTTTCACATGGTTTTCACATGGTCTCACGCATTTTGGAATTCATGGTGTGACATTTGGGAATATTATGTTACTAAATAAAATATAGATGAAGCTAATTAAAGTCAATCAATTAGCTGTATGCACTGTATATAACTTTAAAGCTACCCTCAATATCAGGCAGCTGGATTATCTAATCTTCCATGCATGGTCATGAAGCAATAGTAACTCAGGCTCAGTCTGCAAATCATGCGTACGATTCTTATCACCAGGGAGATATTAGAGGTGGTTCGTCATTCTAGCTATTGCCTGCGAGCTAGTTAGTCACAACCTCAATTAGAACAATTTCAGTCAGTTGCTGCAATACAAATGCACAGTTGATGTGCAACTCATGACAAAATCAGCCAGGATGTTAAGTCACTTATCATGCCTTTCATGTAGCTTAATTTAATTAGGTGAGGTTAAAATCATACCATTGTGCATCGTAGCAATGCAACTGGAGTCGACGATAGCCTCGCTTCCCTTTTGAGCAGTCTCGGAAATATGCTCATGGTTACGATAATGTAGAATGATAGATAAGTCCTGCATTCTTGCTGTAGCCTGCTAGTCAGTTTTTGCTCACAAGAATTCCACAGCTACCCACCAATGCACACATGCATGATACCTCGCAGCACTCACCCTAGTCAGGATGTGATGACTTTCCCATCCTGCCTCTCCTCAAAGAACTTGGTAAGTTACCTTAGGAATTTCACTGACTTAGCAGTGCGACTGGTGCTTGGTGTATAGGGTGACAGGTTATGCTATCACAACTGCTACCATCTGCAAGTAAGTAACTCCCGCCAAACCAAGCACCAATGCCAAATAACTTATCAATGGTGATGAGTTTAACCAAAATAATTTACTAGTAAATATCCACTGACGTATAAGTGATACTGGTGCGTGATTATGGTGAAAGCTTGACCATCGATGCTGTTGCCGTTTGAGAGCAAGTAGCTCTCAGCAAACACAGCACCATTGCCAATTGAACTCAGCATCATATATAAGTTAGTTGGCAGTAATGCTTCATTTCACTATGAAACAGCAAACTCGTAAAGTCCTTGTGAAAAACTCGTAAAAAAGGAGTTATAATGGCAATGCTCATTAAAAATTCGTTAAAACTTTCAGGTGGTCTCTCTGTAAAATATTATAACTCGTTAAATTGCCGTTAAAATAGTCACTGATCAGCCAAACTTGTTAAATTGCCGTTAAAATAGTCACTAATCAGCCAAACTCGTTAAATTTTCGTTAAAATTTCTTTGATCCGAACGGAAGTCGTTAAATACTTGTTAAAATTATGCGAAGAAGAATGTACGAGCTTATATCCACAAAATGGATGGTTATCCCGTAATTGGTGGCAGCACCACATGTCTGATACTCTTCCCATTATGAATCCAAAAGCGTCTGAAAACCATTGAAAACCATGTGAAATAGCAAACAGTTTTCACATGGACTTCACACGGCTCTGGTTTATAGTGCCCCGCGTCATCCAAGCCAGACACACTGCCATGGGATCAATCACAGGTCAGAAGACGTAGTCACGCCATTAACTGTGCAACACTGAGACTAGCCTCAGTTTTGACCACCTCGTTAGCAGAAATTATCAGCGGGGATGAGATCAACAATAAAACAATAAAATAATAATAGCTTCCAATAAATCATTATCTTCTATATGACTCTTGATTATATGACTATAACTAAATTGAAAGACAGACAGAGTGATTGCCAGCTTGGGAAAATAATGAAAACAATTTTGCATTCTATAGTGATATGATTTTATTCTAACCATTTGGTGTCGCAGATTTCAAAGCTTGCAGAAGAACGTTAATTGTTGGCTGGAAAAATACAAGGAAAAACATCAATTGGAAGAGCAGTGCGTGTAGCTTGGATGAAAACAACAACAACAACAACAACAACAACAACAACAACAACAAGAGTTTAGTCACGTCAAGCTGATGTCAAACATGTGTTATCAGATTCACAAACCGCTCTAAAACATTGTCGGCAATTAGATCGTAATCCATAGATTAAAGTTTTAAAATCAGCTCGAGATTTAGTCAGACTACGATTTCTCTCTTGGTCTGAAAACGAGACCACTTGAGAATAGTAGTCGTGTGTTACCATATTATGGGTCCAGAAATATGTACAAAGAATGGGAAAAATCAAGTAAATAGCAAGCACCAAGTGAAAAATCAAATGAGTCAAAAGGAAAAAGAACAATATACACTGCGAAATCTGTCTTTTCACATGGTTATTCAAATGATTTCACGCTTCTACTATACAAACTAATAACCATCTAATTTGCTAAAGCATGGTTGAAACTCTATAAATGTGTGCTGAGGTGGCAATGCCCTAAAAAAGTCTGTAAACATTTGGTCATCCTTCTGTAAAAATTATGAGTGACTTGTCAAAATAGTCCATTTAACAACTTTTTTTAGGTTGTAGCTAAAAAAAATCTTTTGATAGACACAGGTCTTTAACGCAACAGAATTAGCAACTGTTGTTGGGCCAGCACAAGCAAGCAAGTTCATTTTAAAAATAATTTTGTTCTGAACTTAATTTAACAAATTTAGTACACTTTCAAGCACAATTTCATGTAGCTAAATGTAATTTAGGTGAGGTTAGACTCACACCATAATGCTAACTGCGATAGGGCGTAATGGAGGCTGGTCTCATTGTGGCAAAGCAGGTGTGGTGTGTCATCAGGCAGGGCATTCTTGCTACAATCTCATTGCTACGCACATGGCTGGCCTTGATGGTGGGGTGTAAGCAGAAGCTCCTCGCCATTGCTACTGCCTGCAAGATCCTGGAACATTTGCTTTACCAGAATTTGTGCAGTGGCTGCAAATCGCACGCAACACTAGACTTTGCACCACGATAAATATGGCTGGGACGCTAGG
>OFHS01001351.1:0-28685 GCA_900245855.1 Calvadosia cruxmelitensis
ATTACTATATAATTTATATATATATATATATCAATTAGTATTTATCTACAAAAAGCATCTTACAATTATTCCTGGCGTGAGTTTGAGTACTTTGTATACTTACCAGCACGATTTTCTAGACCATAAACGTCAACTGTGTTCTCCACCGATGGGTTTTTCTTCCTCTGATCGACATTGGTCACGTCAAAACTGTTTTCTTCCTTGAAGAGACGCGTTCTGCAGAATACTGCCGATAAGAAAGATATGTATATGTATGCATGTGTCTTTAATTGAAATTCATCAAGCAAAGAATTCACATGTAGATGGTTATAACAATAGCACTTACGTTACATAGCAAACAGGGTAATAGATAACATGATTCAATGTAAAGTATATAACTAATAGTTCAGATATTGGCTCAATTCAGTGTCATTCATGGCTGTCCTAATTGAACAAATGTGCATATGTCTTTATTCAACAAAGGTCAAAACAAAGAATACACATGTAGCAGGCTATATACATAATTAGAGCTCTCATGCACGCTGCACGGACAAGTGGCATAAATTTTTACATCGGATATTGTATACTTATTTTGCAATAGACATTAGAATGGGTAAATTATGTCTTTAAAAATTGTTCAAAATTAACACGAGATAACTCTGAATTGAATTGGCTCGATGTGCTTGCCACTACGACACTCTCTGGAAGATTGTTTCAAATCGTTATTGTCATTAGGAAAAATAAATGGTGGTGGGCATCTGTGCGAGATATCTTGAATGCAAACTGCTGCTGCTGCTGATGTTATTGTAATGTATGTTTGAACGTCTATTTGTCAAATAACGATGACTCGCAAGTTCAATGCGAATATGGGAGCTGTGCATGGTGATAGGGGATGCTGGACGCATTTTTACACATCAATATTTTTTGTCTCTGTCTATATTTATGATTTCCCTCCGTGATTTATTGGAAATCGAGTTCGATAGTACATCCACGCTTTGTTGAGCATCATCACTGTCTCCAGTAGCATATTTAGGATATTGACATTTAGCTTGAAGAAGCTTTTGTCGTAAGCTTCAATTAATAGGCATGCTATCATATAATGGAATGATGCATATGAAAAGGCGGTCAGCAGTTTGGAGGTAGGCTATTGTGAACCAATATCGAGCAATCCTTGTGGTCATTGATTCGGCCATCTAATATATCAAAATCATGATCCGATCTGCCTTAATTAGCATCTAATTCAATACCTCATCATTCTTGGGTCTCCCGAACAAACAAGCAAATTTGTGCTTAAGGGATGACCCATGATCAATGATCATATCATGTAATCAAATTGCTTGCTATTCACACTTTCTGTAATCAATTGTTTTGTATTTCGTTTACGATATGGCCTAAAATATATACTCATACTCATCATAATCATTATTATTTACTTAAACAGAAAATTAGATATTTTCCTAACCTTAATTTCATGTACCACACATTTGTTACCAGTTCTGGCTCATTTGCTATTTTTACTTGCGCTTGTCAATCAAAGTCACTACGGTATATAAATTCAAACCTTATAGTTTCCATATTCGTTCTTATCATTTCGAATAAACATCATAAGCAGCAAGTTACATAATCTTCTTCAACACTGTTATAGTTTATCTTTTTGATTGCCTATTGTACGCTGTGGTGATATCAAATGATTCACTCAAATCTCCCAATCACTCAAGTCACCCATGTTTCAAAATCGGCAGCAGGTGCAGGAAGTGCAGCCAATGAAGCCGAGGTGAAAAAAACAACAAAGTACTCTCCACTTGCTGCCAACTACCATATACAACCGGTAGGCGTTGAAACCACGGGCCCTTTTGGAGATGAAGCCAAAGAATTTATACATAGTGTAGGGAAAAAAATTATCGACGCCACAGGAGAAACTAGATCAAGGGCTTACCTCATTCAAAGAGTAAGCATTGCAATCCAGAGGGGTAATGCTACAAGCATTCTTGGCACCCTAAGTGCTGGGGAAAACTTGCAGGAAATTTTTAATTTGTAAATATTATAGTTTATTTATTTTTAGTAATATTGTATATTTTAGCATTTAAATTTATTACGCAGATCGTGACTGCGATTTTATTGTATTGTAGACTCATTTTTATGATTGTTGAACTGCTTGTGAATTGATTTGCGAATAAAAGTTTTATATTATTACGGCTCAAATCTTATAAATCGTGACGGTCAACAAGTGCTTCCTGCAGAACGTAAAGCACATGTTTCATCACGTCGTTGTGTCAATGACTTACTTGATATGTAGACTGGATTTATAATGAGACCATTCAACAACCCCAACAAGACGATGCCAAGAAACATCTTGAAGAAGATTCGAAATACTCCAGATGAGGCAAATCCAAGAGAGGCGATTCCAAAAGCAGTACTTGTACCTGAAGCAGAAATATTATTGTTACAGTAAAACCTGTATTAGCGGTCATCTTTATAGAGCAGCCACCTGTGTATGAAGGCCGCTCATCGTAACCCCAAAAAGACGCTTTCTATAGAAATCAACCAGAACATAGAGGCCACTTGTCTGAAAAGTTTACTTTTCTCCGTTCCCAGACGTGACCGTTATAGACAGGTTTTATTGTATTGTTGCCCCTTAGATCCAATTATTTTCATGTGACACATCTGACCGCGCTTACCTCCCATGAAGACACTGGAGCCGATTTTCGACAATGCATCAATCACTCTGTCTTCGGGCGTATCTTCTTTGGATGTGGCAAACGCATGCGCAATGTGTGCACTGTAATCGACTGCAAATCCAATGGACATGACGAGACAGACCATGGAGATTGAATTGAGATTGACATCCCAAGCAGCCATCATGCCAAACAACTCAACCAAAAGACCAACGAATGAAAACAACAAAATGGCCACGATGCCAGGATGGACAACGTACAACGCCGTGATGAACGTAATCACAATGCAACAGATCCCAAGGCTTTGTAGCGTCTGTTGTTGCGTTATCGCAAACTGTTCGTAATAAATGAACGCATAAGAGATCGGATAAGTCTTAAAGGAAAGTTGTTCGTCTAATCTCGTTCTAATGTTCGTCATTGCACTTTTCTGTTCCGTTGATTCAAGGTTGCTTTTCATATACAATATTATCCTAGCGGCTGTGATCTTACTATTGGGAGGTGCGGTCAAGTCAAAATCTTTGAGGTAACGGCGATACGTTGAATTGTAAACGAATAAGTTGAAGGCACTTTCAAAGTCCTGGCCTGTTATATTCGCTCCTGTTAAATTACCCCATTGCCGAAATGCAACAATCCAAGAAGAAAATGCTTTCTCGTAGTGAGGATCGTCTGCCATTATAGTTGCAATTCGTACCAGTTCATCTTGCACATGCGCGTTTGAGTAATCCAATTCACTTGTGGTTACAACATTGACTGGCTCTATCTTATTAAGAAGTTCTTGTTCTTTTGACAGATATTCGATGTAATAGGAACCGTCTTGGCCAAGCATTCTTAAATCGAACTTTTCGTTGATTTTAGTAGTGCCGTAGATTCCAGCTGCCAGCAAACCCAGGGAAAATATGATCACGAGGATGCGAACGGGAGTCTTCATCAAAACAGTCCCGAACATTTTCATAACCTGGAATGAAAAGAAAACATTATACAGTCCACCTGTGCTAATCGGAGCACCTGTCTCAAGTGACCACCTGTCTTGAAGACCATTTGTTTAAGCCACCACCTGTCTTAAGTGACCACATGTCTCAAGTAATCATCGACCACCTGTCTTGAATGACCACCTGTCTTAAGTGACAATCTTTCCTTAGATACCACTTGTCTAAAGAGACAACAAACAGGAAGGGTTCCACAGAAGGGGACCTCGACTTTACGAGAAGTACATATGATCGTTGGTTGCAATCACCATTGATTGAATTAGATCGGCATCAATACACAATTGAGAACGAGGTCATACAACTAAACGAGGTGATTCAAGTACGTATGACTGAGTCATAATTGTATCTCAGTAAATAGATGTAAGCATAATTAACTAAACCTTGAGCTAACAGTGCAGCCTTCTGTGTGATGCACCATCCTATTATTATTAATACTGAGGTATGAAATTACTCATAATCATACTCAGAAAGAGTTTACTCTCTCTGCAGTAATTAAACGAAGTAGCTGTATTGCTATAGCCTCGTATCCATGATACCTCGTGTGCATGTGTGCATGTATACATAAACCCTGATTTTTGCTGCTAACAATAGAATAGCTAGCATAGCATGAAAGATATGGCCAAATATAATGATATTAGCATGGTCTCATTTACCATTTGTGCATATTGTACATTGGTGTTACCAAGACAACAGCAGTGGTCACAGCAATGTGATCTTAAGATCAATCGATCTCGCTGCAAGTGCTCAGTGGTTAACCTCAGTTAAAGATGATATACAGTCAAATCTGCATTAGAAGCCACCTTTATAGAGCAGCCACCTGTGTATAAAGGTCACTCTTCATAACCCCAAACTGACACTTTCTATAGAAATGAACCTGGATAGAGAGGCCACCTGTCTATAAAAGTCCTTTCTCTCAGGTACCAGATGTGAGCATTATAGACAGGTTTCAATTTAATAGAGATGTTATTCTTCTGTTTGTAAATGTAGCTGTAGTTGCTTACCCTCATCGACAAGGCAGTCTTGTGTTCCTTCTCAGTTTCATCTCGTTTTGTCTTTTTGTCTTTCCGTTTAATACAGAACAAGTAATCAGCTCTGTTGTTCTTGATTCGTTTCAAATCCCAGCTCATCAAACTAACGAAACTCGTGATGATGAATAAGTAAGACACAAATAAGGCCGCCAAGCCGTAAAGACAGAAATACTCAATTCCAGGAAATCGGGATGTCGTGCTGAGGGCAAAGGCGAAGATATCTGTTAGCGTTGTCATGGTAATTGTTCCTCCGCAACGACTCATCGCCGTGGCAATGCGTTCAGGAATGGGCAACGTCATGTCAGTTCGATCGAGTGTATCAAGGATGACGAAGATGTCGTCAATTGCAATCCCTATGACAACGAAGGGTAGCACTCCGACAATGCTGACAAACGGCACCCCGACGATGATACAGAAGCCGAGGGCAATTCCAAGGGACAACCCGATCAGTCCTATGCCACTCAGTGAGAGCAGGCCGTGACTGTAGGAGGGCATCCAAGGCTTGGTAAAAAACACCGTTGTCAAGGTGATCATGACCGTAAATGAAATCGAGACATACTTGGTATCAGCCAAGGTACTATTCGAGGCTGATTCATCCACGGATGAAGGCGTGAAAAAGTAAACATTGTATCCATCTTGGTGAAGCGATGGCTTTACGGCTTTCAGCACAAGAAGAAAGTCCTTCTCCCAAGCCTTGTTAATCTCGTTGCCTGCTTTAGACAAATGAAAAACGGAAAAATAGCGAAAATTAAGCACTTTAGCCGATTGTACTGTATTACCAACAATCTTTAAATCTCTTCCAAAGAAGTTTCCATAGCTGTTTGCGGCAGGGTCACCATCGGATGCGTAAAACGAAGGATCATTGTAGATGGAAGTCAATCTGTTCATAACATCAGTCATCTGTGAGGAATTATAATTAAACAATTCTGCAGGCGTGCTCATCATGCAAACATCTTCGGTGGCATTTGTAACAGGACGGGTCTGTTGGAAACAGGATGTCTCGAAATTAGTCTTTCGAATGACCTCGTTGTGAACACGAAGACCAGCCCTCATGGCATCAGACGTCAACACATTTCCGCCATCTTGTTTGGATATCAGAAAAGTTGACATACGCAAATGAACCGGAAAGTGTTTTGCAGCAACATCAAGATCGCTAAACGCGCGGCTATCTTGCGGAACAAATAGCTTCTCCGTCCTAGATTCGAGTTCAATTAAAGCGAATCCCCAAATAAACCCAGCTGATAACATAAAAACTCCAATGCAGGGAATCCACGGACGCAAAGCCATGTGATATCCTAGTTTGTAGAAAATCCACTCAAACATTTTGTTCCATCCTTGGCAAACTGACAGCCATAGCTTCCATGGACTGCAACAGCAGCAAGATGATTTGCTACAAAGTCAAAATACAAAGAGCATATAACTACAATGATAGCCTATATTATTAATACAAGAAAACCTGTATTAGCGGCCACAGCTACAAAGCAGCCACCTGTGTATAAAGGCCACTCTTCGTAACCTCAAAATGACACTTTGTATAGAAATCAACCTGGACAGAAAGGCCACCTGTCTATAGAGGTCATTTTCCTCAGGTCTCAAAGGTGACTGTTATAAACAGATTTCACTGTATGTTTGACATTTGTAAAGCACTTAAACTATCAACACATAAGGCTATTCTAAAGCGCTACTCACATAAGACTAAAGCGCTAACTAAAACAATAACATGGTCAGACGATTTTATGGGTCACCTCACAAGTTATTATACCGAAAATTATTCTTGTTCGTTTGATAGTCCGTTTTTGTCAGGGTTTAGAATGCAGTATCCATTCATCTCAAAACAGTTGTAAATCATTATCTCGGCTTTCGAGCCTTCTGTTGAGATGCCAAGCAACTCAACTAGCAGACCAACGAATGACAATAATAAAATGGCTACGATGCCAGGATGGACAACGTACAACGCCGTGATGAACGTAATCACAACACAATATCTTCCTAGGCTTTGTAACGGCTGTTGTTGCGTCCGAATATGTCAAGATTGAAACAATACAAGTTCAGAATAGTCAGGTTAGGTCTTTTAATGTTTTATTTCTTAATAAATAAGTTTGGTAGTAAGTATTGTAAATATTTCTAGAGTAATTTTATAGTTTTCAATGTTTTGGAAATTAATTATATTGTATTAGACATTTTTACCAGAATTACTTTTATAAGTTATCCGTTTATATCAAAATAAAGAGAGAAAAAAAAGTTCAGAATTAAAAATATTTATTTAAAATCATGTAACGTGAAAATACAATCAAAAGCTATACAAATGTTACAAAACTATTACAAATTAGAAATGTTATTCAGCATTTTGTTGTGTGGCACAGTCCCTAAGCAGAAGCAGCGTTTCCCTCCCTGAACAGCGACGCTTAAGCGCTTCATCAAGAAAGATCTTGACCTGGGTTCACCAGTGGCTTTTGCGAGCAATTTGCTCAAGGTTGAAATAAATATAGCAACAACTTCACCGAAGCTTCCCAGCGTTGATTATACTGTATAATTACACCGAAATGCATTAGGACTGCGCGTTGCGAATTATAGTACGAAAACGTGCTCTGCAGATAAATTTCGTGTGTTCAAGCATATAAAGACATGGCTAATCGTGCGCTGGGAATTGTGCCACCGGCACGATATGGGCCATTGAGATGGATCATTTTCATTGCGATGTGAATAATGACAAGCATTTGACGTAAGAGGGAAGATAAAGGAGGAATTTTAAACATGTCCGATGATAAAGTCATTGACGGGGGTTGTCTAACTTCTCCTGTCCTAAACTGCGGCTGACAGCTGATTTCGGAAGAAGCCGGCTGTATACTAGAAGGAGCCGAACGTGGAAGCGTAATCATATGCGTAATGCTATGAATTATATTATGCTTGGCACAGTAATTCTCAACTTCGGTTATGTCTGCGTACAAAACTAACGTGCTGTAGGATTTTGGAGTGAATATTTGCAAGCTAGAATTAAATTATAAACATTTAGCAGTGAGGTCATTAAAATATAGAAAAAGCCCATTTTGGTCAGCTCTCTCATGAAGTCAATCATATTCGTGATCCGCATGCTAAAATAATCACGCCTTATTCATGCACCGGGACTGAAACGTAGTCCGGGACTAAATCTTAAGTTCCATATATGACCATATACAGAATTTAGCAATTCAGCCCAGACTAGCTGCTTTGTCTCGGACGGCGCTTTAGTCCAAGTTCATGAATAAAAGCCCCAGGTGATGTTCAAATATTATTTAATCCGCTACCTATAACATCTGTGACCTCAGCCGTAAAGTTTCGCTTTTCAAATACAGGCCATGCTCTGGAAACGCTTGTTCTGAGCATCACGAACATCCGAGGCAAGATTAAATCGGCAAAATATGCAGCGATTCAGATCGAGAGGAAATCAAGGAAAATATTTCTCAAGTCAGCTACAGTCTCGTGTTACTCGTGGCTTTATAACTTGCAATTAAATATAGGGTTATTTGTGATGCTATAGTTCTCAGTTTTTGTCCGACAACAATTTCCCAATTCTCACAACTACCTGTTTTAAATAAATAAAATGGTTAATCTGCAACGAAAAACTGTTTCGACAGGCCATGGTTAAAAAACTCAGGTTTAGAGGCATGACGTATTGATGCTCCCACAACCACAACGCATTGAGACACGTATTTGCAACAAAACTTTTCAAGCGACGACGCTAATTTGCCAACCAAATTTGTTATTTTAACAGTTTAAGCTTACACACGCAAACATCACAGATTTCAAACTTACTTTTCTGCTTCGCTCATTGTTGGCTGAATCAGAAAAACTCGGCGATGCTGGCTCTCAATTGAAAATAAATTGCTCTGCCACTACTTCGGTCGTAGTCAGAGCGCTTGAAATCAACTTGAGGATTGAAGCGTTTGAAGTCAATGCATTATTGATGATGTTTCCGAGCGATAACACGTCTCGGCGGTAGAGCGCACAATGTCTTTATCTTGCGTATGGAAACTTCTCTTCGATAAAAAAAGCTGAAAATTGTCCAAAAATCGCCTCGATGTCTAGTGGATTGAATTCAAGAACTGATTATATGGTTAATAAATATTTATATTGAAAAACACTTCACGTTCAGTATACAAGAACAACTTATACTTTCGATTCTACCAAACAGTTAGGCTTATCTGAACACACTTGCGAAGTCTTCTTTGTCACTACATTATACATTCAACGAGCAAAAAGAAAGAGGAACAAAAAGCAAGGCGGAATTCTGATCGCCCATTATTCAGTGTTACCATGGTAATCACTCATGCATCCAGACGAAATGTTTAACTTAGCTTAATCACGAAAATAGTTCCTGTGCGAATCCATCTATGTTATTTGTGAATTTCTAGTCGACAGAGGACATTTTGCGAGATGACTTTTGCAGATCACGGATACTTCCTTCCAATTTTTTTGTATCCAAATAGAAACGGCACTAAGACTCTACTTCAGACTGTTATAAATTTCCTCTGATGATTGGCTAACATACTCCTTACGCCTTAAGCCTTACGTCATTGCCCACGATGAGTTTCCTGCTTGTGGTTCACCCGGCTGCTTTCAAATTGTCGATCTGTTTTTGTTACTGTGGCTTTCAACTGCTGAATCAGAGGACGAGGCAAAACGAAGTTATATTGACCTACTTAAACCAAGTAACCCTAAAGATCATTGTTACTCTTCTGTAACAGCCTCGTATCACTATAACATAGATGCAAACGGATATAACTGAAACAATTATATAGTGTAATAATTAACACATAATTATGCTGTCAGAATTCCAATTAGAGTGTTAAAATGATTCTTGCAGCAGTTTGGCTGCGCCCAAGTAGAAATTCGAGTCTGGATGCCCCTAATTCCCCCCAACATTAATGATTCGCAAATCGCGATCCTCGGGGCGTCGCAAGTGCGGCGGTTCTTTTTGTCGCAAAATGTGATGAATAACAGAATCCAACTCAATAGCCTGCACTGGTCACACATGACGAATGATGGTATCGCTCCGGTTACTACCGTCTAGCCTGACTGCTTGTCTGGAGATAAATGCTACTAATGGCATGCTTATCTATTCGGTATCACGCTTACAACGTCACACGACTAGAAAAGACATTTGTATTATTAACCGGAGCAGTGTAAAATCCATGTGAAAATTACGTGAAAAACTGTGTGAGAACCATGTGAACTTGCCCTTTTCACATGTTTTTGTTCTGTTTTCAAATTCACATGGTTTTTCACATGGTTTTCCCCGCTGTGTTTGTTATTTCACATGGTTTTCTGAAGGTTTTTTCACGTTTTTCAGATTCAGAGTGTGAGGAAACGCATTCTCAATTCATATTGGGAAAAAATGCTTTCCGTCAAGTGCTTTGAGCTTAAATCAACAGCTCTGACAGCCCAGAACGATGTTGAAATTGATATTCATAGATATGGGTATGGTATAATTTTAAACATAGAAGCTCTCGGAGCATGACTCACGGATAATGCATCCATATAATAATTACAACGTAAATAACATAAGACATGAAATACAGTCGAACATGCCTTAATTAACGACACCTTCGTTAAGCAGAGACCTCTTCTGGCTAACGCGGACAGTGGACACTTTCCCTTAAAGCTGTTGTATCTTTGTGGTTTAAATTTCAAAATCCTCTATATAAATACATGTGTTGTTTTTAGCCTTTTTGCTGACCAAATCAGAGCAATTGTTCAGTTCGGTTCACCCGTGTTATATCCGCAAGCAAACACTTTTGTTTACACTTCACAGAAATCGTAATGAGTTAACAACAACGTCACCGCTATTGTCGCTCTTGAAGCGTGTCAAGCAATAGTCAATTAACGCCCACAAAAGAAATTTCACGCAAGGATGTTTATTGATTCACTGCATTTCCCTACACTCTCCTGGAATATTATTGCTCGACTTTAGTCGAGTCATTGTCTTCCTATTGTCTTTCTCGCAAAGCAGCTTAGTCCGCGCAAAATAGATGATGTGAGCTTGTGAAGAAAAAAAACACTCCGTTTTCCCCCTCTCATAGCATAGACGTCACGTTACCATAGTAACCGTGAGTCAAAAAGGGGGGTTTAATGTTCTCGTCACCTGTGGCAGATGTAAACGTACATTTAATTACACTGGAATATTTGGGACTGCGCTTTGCATACTGCTTCAGTCCTGTGCAAAAAAGACTACGAACACTGTGTTTCTGGAGCAAATTTTAATAGGCTTAAACAAAGTCGTGAATCGGCATGCAGCAAATACACAAGCTGCTTTGTTTCTGTATCTAAATTTCACAAACGTCTGTCTGTCTGTCTGTTCAAAACTTGGCACCTGCCACTCATTAGCAAGCACTGATTTTCTGACGTTTGGAAACTACACGGCTCTGGTTGTGCACGTTCTTCAAAACACACCGCACAACGCAAACGCTAAAGCCGGCCAGGTCAAAGTTCAACAATGCAAATTGGCGCAGAATCTAAGGGATCCGTTGTTGAAAAGGTCACCTTGAATGCGGGCTGTGTTTTCTGCAAGGTTGACGAAATTATCGCTGTGGCATGGACACCTCGAATTTGCTGTTCTTGCCATGGCAAACCGTTGCTCTCGAATGGTTCAAAAAGATCGATTTCAGTCTCTTGGGAACTGCAGCTTTGAATCGTTCGCATGGGAAGTTGAAAGGGCGCTAACCCACGCGCTTGTTGTTGTGATTTTGCCTATGAAGTTGAGCTTGGAGTGTTCGAGTATTTGTTGTTCGTATTGGTTTACAACTATTTACTTATTTATTTATTTATTTATTTATTTACTATTTTACTTGCTTGGAACGTTATCCTTAACCAAAACAAAAGTTTCGATACTGTTTGACGTCAGATCTCGAAATTCGACTTGACGGGAGATGCTGAATTGCTTATTCCCGACCAGCTGAAGAAACACTGTTTTGTTAGGCTTCTCGGAGATACAGTTTTATGAGCTAAACACGGAAAACTGTGACTTTTAAGGGACAAATTAAACATCCGCTGCAATGCGAAGCAACGACGCTGGACGCAGCTGTGTTAGCAGCAAGGAGCAGCTAGTATACCATAAAAGCCCTTACCTATTCAATGAGTACTAGAGAATTACAAGAATTACAAGAATTACCAGAAAACCGTAAGCAAACAGTTATCTTCTCTCATAAGTTTGTTAATAGTGTCCTCAGCAACAATTATATCAAATACTCGATTACATGCCTGACGAATGCTGACAATAATAGTGACATGTCATGACGAATGCCCTAGCAGCAACCCATCTTAAGGAAGTAGTGTACAGTATAGAACCTTGGTAGATAGACCAGTTTGCAGTTGTTGTTTGTAGTCTGTAGCTTATTTTTTCCAGTTACATTGTAGCATGTTGCATATTGACCTAGTGTTCCAGTTGTAGCTAGTAGCTTGGAACTGGTAATGACTATCGTTGTGTGTGTTGAGTATAATTAGTGAAGGGTGGGTGTTCGTTGAGTGAAGTGCATGGTCGATGATGGAGTTTTTGTTTTACTACTTGCACTATTTGAGTCGTTCTTTCCACAAAAGCAAGTTCTATGATGGAAACTAACCAAAGGAAAAGCATCCACGAGTAGTCGTCATCATAGCCACTGTCGTTGCTTGGATCAGAAGAGATGCAGGTGTGTAGAAAAAGAAAGAAGAAGCGGTGCGCAGAAATGTCGATCATTCCGCATATCATATTCTTGTCACCGAGGACACGCTCCCTTTCTTCTTTTTGTTTTTCTTCTATTTGTTGATTTTCTTTTTCTTTTCTTTTTCTTCTTCTTCTTTCCTGTTTTCGTCGTCGGATGCAGCTGTTAAAGGACTCGGAGGTAGTAAACCCAAAGTCAGCGAGAAATATCACAGCATTGTATTGATAAATCACTCCAATATCAATTGTGTGATTGCAAGCCTCGTATATGCACGTCGAGACATGGCAGCACGGGAACGTGGCACATCCAATACCGCTCGACCCTTTGTCATGGAAAAGACGCATGCATCAGAAAAAGCATAAAACTGAGGGACGTTATAGTGGAATCGTGTTAGGGTTATCGGCTATGCCATAACACCGATGCTCAACCCGAGCATGATCGGTGTTCCGTTTGGGTGTCAGTGGATATGCAAGTAGAAACTGTGTTTCTGTCTCTACTGCATAAGATCGACGAGTAAAATGCAAACAAAGAAACAAGACGAAGAGTGCACGGGATGATTATGATTTGGACTCTTGCTTCCTTCTGGACATATGCGTTAACTACATAGACTCGGAAGACAGTGCAAGCGGCATACGTAACCAAGAATCGTAATTCGTTTTGTTGGAAGCGTTGTTGTTGCAAGATTCACACAGGATGTCTTTCATAGCTCGAGGTTTTTTCTCGCGATCGATCAACACGTGCGAAAGCTTTCCCAAAATTGAACATCGGAGTAGCGAGACTACCTATATTGACTGAATTTCTGTCAAGGGGACAATAAAAATGCGTCATCCCGGTCGTGTAGCGATGACCACGACGGGTGGTTGAGAACTTGTTCCTGGCGGGGCACGCGTCGCGATTTGACAAAGCGAACAATCCGCCTATTTCAGGGGACTGGGGCGAACGATTCATTCTTGGATACTGGCAAGAAGCGTTTGTTGAGAACTTGCAGGCATGGCGCCCATCAACTGCTTTGTCCCGAATTGCTCTAGCACTGGCGAGAATTACAAAACCGAGATCCATACATTCAGAATACCAATAAAGAATCCGGATATCATCAGACTGTGGAAGCTAAAAGTCAAAAGACTGGAATCCCTCGGCAAACTCAAGAATTTGCCACATCCACTTTGCAGACGAAGACATCTACAAGTTTGGCTTACGCTGGACTTTACACTCCCATGGAGTTCCGAAGTTTATTTAGGGACAATTCAACAGTTGGTGAGTGACTTTAGATGTTATTGTCAAGTTTCATTGCTTTAAAGTGACAAATAGGAGACTTATATAGATGTATCGCTCTTATTTTTTCGAAGCCAAAACAACCACATCGCAGACTTGTTCGTCGTGAGGCTCCATGTGCGTTTGCACTGGACTTTGATGCCAGTAATAACGAACCTCCGTGCGAGCAGCAGCAGGAAGTCATTGATGATGACATATTACTTGAAGTGAGGAGAGTGTATCCCCCGTCTTGTCATGCAGCAGATGATAGATCTGAGTCTCCAAGCTCTGTGAGTATTACCTGTTCTGACATGCATGCAGCGGTTGTTAGTGTTTCACGGATTGTTGACATATCGTTACTATCAACATGTCCTACATGATCGTTCCAGGCAGAGGCTGCTGACAAAGAAAGGGAATCAGTTTCTAATCAATTGATACCAATGCAGCATCGTGTTCTTGACTTTCAAAACTTACACAATGGACTGTACAACATCTACACTTAAACTGGTTTGCCAAACTTGGAAACATTTTATGCCTTACTGGAGTACCTATAGCACCTGACGGTAACACTCAAATAGTGCTACATGTTGCTTGTATGTTAATATATCGCAAGTTCACAACTGTGCATCTTTATCTGGATTGCACATATTTTCAAGTAGATTTGATGCTTGCATTCACTACTTTACGTAACTATGCTCTTTCGATATTTTCAGATAACATTCATTTCGCACCAGGCTACAGCTGTGGTCTAGAGTACACCAACCAACTATTACTTGTGCTTGTCAAATATAAACTCAACTTCGCACACGAGATTATTGCGAATGCATTTGGTATCTCAAAAAGAAAGAATTTTATGGGGTGTTCCGCACTTGGACGAATTTTATGTATCTTCTCCTGGGCAAGCTGTGCATCATACCAAACCAAGAAAACATTCTGGATACGTCACCTCCAATCTTCCAAGCATTTCATGACAAAATGATAATGCATATTGATGGCACAGAGCTTAAAATCCAAAAGCCATTGTCACTATCCAATCAAAGTCACACGTATTCAAACTATAAATCGCACAACACCCTGAAAGGCCTGATTGCAATATCACCATCTGGGTTCCCACTGTTTATCTCTGACCTATTTTCAGGGTCCATTTCAGATAAAGAAATTTTCCAGTAGTCATCTTTTACCTCCCTGCTGCACATGTTGAAAAGGATGCTGTTATGCTGCCTGGAGATGCCATTCTGGCAGATAAAGGTTTTTTAAATGTCGAGGATCTTGTGTCAGAGCTGTGTTTCAACCTACGCATGCCTGTCAAGAAAGGTGACTCCCAGTTCACAGCCCAAGAAGTCAAGACCACAAGAGAAATTGTACAAAAGAGAGTTCACGTGGAAAGATTCATGAGGAAAATCAAGGAGTACCATATTATTAGCAATGTTATACCTCTAACGATAGCAGGTTCACTGAATCAAATTTAGACTGTGCTTTGCATGCTGACATTTTTCCGAACCCCAATCAAAAAACAGTAATATTAGGCGATGTACAGGTAAATATTATTAACTTATAGTTGTTTGATTACATCAATGTTATCAATACACATTGTCTCAACTTTTTTTATTACTCTGGTCATCAGTTTCTCGTCATAAACAATAACCTCAAATAAAAGTCATCACCACACTTTGCAGAAAAATAGCACAGTTAAAGTCCAGTGCAAAACATTTGCAGCTGACATTGGTAATAGTAGTGTTGGTCCCTTTTCAGCTGCCAGTTTTCCTCTCCAAAGTTCTCCAAGCACGAGCTGCTCTTTTCGGCAAGTCCATTGCCTTTCAGAAACTTGACTTCCACGCATGCATGTGCCTCATTCCCATGGTTGGTGATTGCATCTGGAGTTGCTGCAAACACGGGATGCTGCATGTTTACGCACAAACTAACATTTTGAACATGTGGCTCACGGTTCTGCTTCTTCAAAGCACAAACCAGCTCCTCAATAACAGTGGCTTCCATTTCCAACCCATTTCTCATTGCAGTTGTCTGCACCCGCTTGGGGTTAAATATACTGTTCAAATATGTTAGATCAACCTGCTTCTTCCGTTTGGAATGTTTTCCACAATGGAAGCTATGATTCGTTTCTAAGACAAAGCAACAAATCAACTTTTCCTGACAACTAAAACACACATCTGCTAATGTTTATCATGCTTTGCTAAAAACATGGCTCATAATAGTAAATAGTAACACCAACAATACTCTGAAGCAGTAAACTATTCACATAAAGTTGAACACGGATATCACTCACCGACTGAATGACTAAATAATAAAATGATAACAAACGCAAGCTACATTGCACCTTTCTTTCCTGATACCATCGGACTGATTGGTTTTGTTTTCTTGTTGCCACCTCGATTGCAAATGCTTCTTGCAATGTAACATTAAAATTTTCAATCAGTGAAGCGGGACATGTGGAAATACAGCAGTTGTCTACGCCGAAGGGAAGATCAAGGTTCCATTCATCTTCTGTCACCTGGTAACAAACATAGAAAATTGACCACATAGCATACAATTAAAGTGGATTTAAGTTTAAGATATATACATAATAGAAGGTATCCATGGTAATAATATCTTTGTGTGTACTAACCAAAGATGTTGGTCCTGGTTCGTCTGGAATTTCTGTATTGGTTCTTGGTTCTCTTGTGTTTTAATTGGAATGCTAGAGGGCTGAAAGCTTGGACAGGGCCAAACTCGGTGTCAATTGTTCGCGTCAAACAGGGATGGGACAGAATGGCATTCAAGGCTGGATTGAGCTGTGCAACACTTGCAGTAATCGTCACTTTCTCTTTAGATGCAGAGTATAGTGAGTGTGGTTCTCAAACGTAATATCCCGAAGCTTTTTAGGCGTTTTGTTCCGTGCACGTGTTTCAAGCCATTGTAAAGGCTTTGAAGTACAAGAGTTGTCATTGGGGACAGCAACAGAGTTCATTCTTGGCAAATTCTCTGCCACACATGCCAGTCCAAGAGCATGGGGGCATTCTCCTGTCACACTAGAATGCAACAAAATTAAATATTCACTATAAGAAATAGGATTCAGTAGGCGCAGAGTCTCTCCATTTTGTGTTGCTACTTGTCATAACTCTTGACTTACCCTGCCATGCAAGCACATTTGGCTTCACTGCGATAGGTATATTGACAGAGAATGAAACAGAGAAGTTCTCGTCTTTTTTCATACTTCTAAAGCATAACCCTACAGAAGCATGGCATACGAAATCATTGCTAGTCATAATCAACAAAATGAAGAGACTGGTCGAGGTAATAATCAATAAGCATACAAGCCCGCTCACCTTTCATGTTGATTTCTGCTCCAACACCTTCAAATTTGAGGTCCGCGTATGGTAAATAGCCTTCCATGAAGAATTTGTATGCCTTCTCTTTCTGCCTCTGGGATACCGCCAGCTTACTAATTATAACAGACATCGCTATTGACTTGAATAAGGCTTCCATGATGCGAAATAGCCAGGAAAACTGCTGTTTCCACAGCAAGCAGACCGCGAGATTTGAAAGGACCTTCTTGCCAGTATCCAAGAATTCCTAGCTCTCCCCAGTCCCCCGAAATATGTGAACTTGAATGAGGAGAGAGGGCAGGTAGCATTTTTATGATGTAAGGGTTTTAAGTCCTTTCGCTCCTTCCCACCTGCGCCAGAGTCTCTCGAGAGCTTTCTTTAAGAACGAAAGGGAGAAGAAGAAAAGTAAAACCAGAGAGATATTGAAGTTGAGCACGGCTCCTTCGCACCACTAGTTTTTTCATGCCACGGTTGATGCAGTCCATAATATGAACGATTCGTGCTGGAACTGTCACACAAGCTAGCTGAGAAGCACGGAACGCACTGCAGCATCATTACACATTGGGCTACACACGAAGCTGTCGTCTTCATTGATTCTCTCAGCAGTCCCTATGCCTTCGAGGATCAAGATCCCTCCATACATCATCTCATGCTGTGAATTTGGCAGGTGATGAAATAGCCTCATTGGTTTGATCAATCGGAGTTTGAGGATAGCATTATGATTTAGTTCATTGTATGATTAATTTCCATTTGATTGTTTGTTAGTGGTTTACTTGTAGAACTATTTGTTGCATTATGACATTTCAAATAATATTATGAATAAATATGAGTTAAATCATACTGATATTAGTATTAAATACATTCATGATGATGATGGTGGAACACGATTCTATTTGTCGATATAGCACGTAATAGCCTCGTGTTCATGTAAAGTGACTCTATTTCATGTAGCCTCCCGTTCGTGAAATTAAAGTATAATCATAAGTCAATGTCACATAGAAATGATAACTATGAAGCTCTCAATTGAATCACTCGCACAACGTTATACTCTCTTGCTGTCTCGTTTGAGTCAAATACATTGTCTAAGGTTGTTCGTCATGGCGTCTCACACGAACACCTCCACAGGCCATGGATTTGCTCTTTGGCAAGTTGGTGGAGCTGCATCTCTCTACTTTTGTCAAGTTGAGAAAAAGATGGATACTGCTTTTATGATTGTAGATAGGCAAGTGCCTGTTGTCTTCCAGCAACCGTGCAACTATTTAGAAGATCAAATCAAACACATAGAAAACATACAAACAGTAGGTGGGAAGTGCTGTACAAACTCCTTTGAATTAAAAAGTACTGTATCACCGAGGAAAAAAGCGACGGGACATCATTTTATTGACGGCGGCAATAGTGAAAATGTCACAGTACCGTGGCCTCAGCGAATAGCAAGACCGAGTTCACGAGTTGTCACTCTTTTATGTTGCTATAGAATTTTGATGGTGGGCTTGATAAACTACAAATTGACAGAAACTGTTAAAGGAAGCGCAGTAAAACAATGATAAACTGATTTTGATTATACTTAAGATCAGTGGAGCGTTTCTTCCTTTCCAGGGCGAAACAACAACGATTGTTCTTCTGATATATTGCGTTCCTTTCACACATAAACCTCTACCGGAGTTAGGCTATTGTGTCTGCTCCTATAGGAGTTCGAGCCACCATGCAGCTACATTCAAATCAGCTATAATGTTGCATTAAATGGCTTCGTGACGACAAACGATCTCATTCGATAAAAGCACCACATTATCAACAGACTCAGGAGCATGATGACGACTTCATTTTTAGTCGTGATACTCACCGCTGGGATTTTGCCTTTCGCCGTTCAATCCTTCAGAACCTGCAAGCATTACGGGCTCACTTACAGCTCAGCAGATGCTGTCCCAATACTTTGTTCAGGTCAGACTATCGTGGCAGATTTTAATGGTGACGGTCGTGCTGACTTACTTTGCAACGCTGACAACAACGATGTCGACCACTACTACCTCAGCTCAATCGCTGGGGTCTACTACAACCAAAACAATGCAAAAACGCAAGGATGGTGCTCAATAAGCGAAGGAGTGCTGATGACGGCGGACATTGATGGAAACGGACGAATGGACCTCATCTGCAGATTCAACGACGGAATCAAACTTCAAGTCAGCCATTTCAAGGGTGATGGATTTTCAAGCCCTCAAAGTGTCAACACCAATCTACGATGCCCCACAACTAGCACTCTAATCATTGGAGATATCAACGGTGACAGAGCAGACGATTTCGTATGTGCTGATCAATCCACTGGAACAATCCTTCTTCATTACAAGGGTCATCATCTCCGAGCCCGTCACCATTCCCACTACGCTCCCGATCCTCGCCTTGTTCCTGATCTGTTGCCTCCTGGAATCTATGCAGTGGAAGGCACCTTCTGTCGTGGTCCTAGCAAGCAGTTTGCTCTTGGTGATATGAACGGTGATAGAAAGTTGGACCTCATCTGCATCGATTTACAATCGATTACTACCACCATTGACACTGCCCTCTCAGATGGCCGTGGCCATTTTGGACCTGTTAAGTCCCAACTGTATCGAGAGAGCCTGTGCGGCGGCTTCGCCATCTCAGATCCATATCAACTTGTCGTTTCCGATGTCAACGGTGATGGATTGTCCGATATATATTGTATTTATGATGTTAGTGTCTTTGTTGAAAAAGTTATCTATTACGACAACGCGCAAAAGGAGTTTAGTCTGGTTGATAGTTTTTCTGTGAGCGAATTTCCAGCTCCTCCTGCTCATATTGTCTTCAGTGGTGACGTGAATGGCGATGGTATGGGTGACGTCATCTATTACGATGCGACTGGATTGGTAGTCAAATTTTCAGCCTGCGAATGATTGTGAGCATTGCCGTTGCTGCAGTTGCATGGTATAATGCATCACTTGAGTGTTATCTATGAGATTCATGTTGTATTTACGTATTTCATATTTTCGTTTTTTAAATTACAAGAATGTGAGTAACGATGTTGCCTCTTTCATGTTTCTATATAAGCGGGCTATATATGTGGCGGCGGCGGCTGGCCCTGATTGGTCATGCACTCCGGAGACCTGACGTGCCACTTTCAGTGGTCATCAATAACCGCCCAACGGAGCCTTTCAGGCGAGGAGGAGCGCTGCGACGCCACTTCAGCAATCAGCTTAATGAGGACTTGGCCGCCGTCGGCCTCAATCTGGGAGACGTCAACGAGGCAGCCCAGAATCGGGACTTGTGGAGAGCAATGAGCAGGCAATGAATGATAACGTACCTTGCACTCTCCGGCAAGAATACGTCACTCAACAACAAGCGGGCTGCATGATTAGTTTTTATTGTCCTTTGGGTTATGGTGGATTGGTTAAACTTAAACTCTAAATGGCGTTAACGACAAATCGTATGGAAAGAAGAATTGTTATGGCTTTATTCGATTTTTCTTTCATTAAGACAAATGCTCCTTCCGCGAACGTCGATGAAACAAAATACGACATGACCTTACCATTAGATTTCTTGTACGTTTGCATTGGCATCCAAGGAGGCGCTTTTAACCTTAACCCTAACCCTGTTAATCATTAAAAGCCGACTGTCATAGATTCATTATAATTATCAATCATTTAAACTTAATAAGTCTTTCAATTCAAAACCTACAAGATCGCGTTTAACAAGACCACAATGTTGTAATTTGTAGCTCACAAAATACAAACAATTGTGTTAAACCTAGTCGTCACCTGCTTACCTCATTCTTTCCTATTCTCAACCATCATTGAAAGCGTGTAGCGTACCTGCTGATTCAGACTGTTTCTATATAAGCAACTTAACTACCCCTATTCAAATTGTGATTTTGCCTGCCACTGAGCACTTATCAGAAGAATGCGTTGTGCTCTGCCTAACAGACTAAACTGATACACAAAGAAACAGTAGACCTGCTTGCAGACAATTGAAAGGCAAATTCTCTGAGACCTATAGGGAGCTAGACCTTTACCACATTTCATCAAGATTAGTGTAGTGCCACTACGTCATAAGTCATAATTTATCTCTCCGTGTGCGTGTAAATCATATTATAACTGCTTTCGACTGTAATTCGTGCTATCTTCGTATTCGCTGTCTCGCCTGATTCTTGCCATAACGTTCTGGTTACAACGGACATATGGATCCCTTCGCCATCTCTCCCTGTCTACGAACCAGAACGTAGCACAAATACAAATACAATTTCATTGACGCTCTTGTTTCGTCCATGTTGTGACTGCCAAGTGCTACAATAGTATCAAATGGTTGATCAGCACGACATTTTGCTTGATCATTCTTGAACATCAAGTCATTATAACACTTTTGTGTGGGAAACTAGTTCGACATTATCTCCCATGAAGAAATACATGAAAAATAATACTCTGCAGAAGAAGAAAATGGAGGCTTTCGCATTTCATCTACTTATATTTGAAAGACATATTACTGGTCCCATGACAGGGAAAGATGGCAGAGTGCCAAAGAGTACATACGGTAGTTGATGCCAGAGCTCTATCTTGTGAGACACAGCGTAGAATACAGAGCAGACGGAGTTGCTAACACGACGAAGTACAAACGGCAAAGAGGATAAGTACAAGATGACACGGCTACATAGTATTACGATCACGTGACTATACAATGACGACATCAAACTCACATTGACAGCGCGCGTTAGCCACTATATGGACATTTTGATCATTTATTAATAATTCTGGACATAGTGCAACCAAACTAATCATCAGAGGCTATAAAGTGCTATCTTGTGTTTCCAGTTGCAGATTTATTTCAATTGAACATCAGGGAAAATGATCTACAATAAGTAAATGGAAGTTGATACCTTACAACGATAAAACATGTCTAGAATTACCTACAAATTACTCAATAAAATATCTGAGCGTGATCCTAAAATTTACATATAATTACTACTTTAAAAGTCCTATTTACAATTTAAAAATGCTTGCTGATTGTACTGTAGCTTGTGGCTTGTTGTTTTCCAATAGACTATTTTACAAGCTACCATTGTGGGAAAAGCCGGTGATTGTGGGGCATGTCAAGTGCCTGAAACGGCGAAAAAAATGGGCTTCTGGCAAATGATATTAACGGGAATTATATTTTTTATGGCACGTTGCGCAGCTCGAAGAAATCTGTATCAGTATCAAATCCAACTTTCTTTGTATTCCGAAATCATGGACATCAGCCTTCTCCATAATGCATTTGATTTTTTCAAAATGGTAGCATATGAAAATGGTCTATTGTAGCTTGTTGTTTTCAATTGTGACAGGTATCTTGGGACCTCCTGCTTGTATCACATAAATCGTGACAAATGCCTAGCGCTATTATTGTTCATCAGGTAGATCATTTTGGGGGTAGACTGTCTTAATAGGAAAGGTATACATTGGATCTAGTTATACATTGTAGTGGCTGACGCGCGGTCGGTGTGAATAGACCTTTTTCACGAGCTACCATTATGGGAAAAACCAGTGCATTGTGGGGCAAGTTGAGTGCCTGAAGCAGCAAAGAAACTGGGTTTCTGACCCACAATATTAACCAAAATCATATGTTTAAGCAACACAGCGCAGCATGAAGAAATCTGCATCACTAGCAAATCCGATTTTCTTCATATTCTGAAATCAGAGACATCAACCTTCCCCATAATGCACTTGGTTTTTCTAAAATGGCGGCTTGTGAAAATGGTCTATTTGATGTCGTCATTGTGTAGTCACGTGATTGTAAGAATATGTAGCTGTGTCATCCTGTAATCTTCCTCTTTGCCGTCTGTACTTCGTCGTGCCAACAACTCTGTTTGTCATCTTATCTACGCTGTGTCTCACGACATGAGCTCTGGCACCAACGACCATATGTACTCCTTGGAACTCTGCCATCTCTCCCTGTCGTGGGACCAACAACGTCTCTATGAAATATATATATGTGGAATGTGAAGGCGTCCATCTTCGTCCTTTCGTCCTCAACAACATCTTGAAGCAGCTATGGTTTAAACGTCTATAGCAAGAAGTTGTTCTCAGCAGTCCAGATAGAGGACGAGTTAAAGGAAAGCATCCCAAAAACGTAAACGCGCGAAGAGTATGAAATAAGTAACACTATGAAGCCGAAAAGACTTCAAGTTCAACAACAGCCACAAACGATTGATCTTTATCATTTATTTCAATTTTAACTGCATTTTTATTCGTTATCGAATTCATCAAACTGCAATTGGAGATATTCAGCTTCCTCTTCCTCTTTGTCGTCGTTGCTGTTTTGTTGTTGTTATTGCTGATGTGTTTTTTTTGTATTTTTTTTTAATCTACTTTTCATAACATCAATATATAAATGCTGGACCGGCAAGTACAGGAAGTAAACTAACTTACACAGACATACAGACTTAAAAACCGTAGCATTTACAAAGTAGGGATAAGTCCACAGATTTTAGACCATTTCTAAAACTGTTCAACGGGGAAGAGCTTACGACATCTTCGTAGAGACTGTTCCATATCGGAATGACACGATTGCTAAATGAATTAAGTACAGTATTATTTACAGGGATTTTGTGTGGCTAATTGAGTTTCTCCGGATGTCCAAGGGTAGAAGCTTGAGATGGCAGCAAGAAATCGGATAATCTTAAATCGACAAGTGACTAAGCAATTTTGAACTTTATACATAGACCAGACACCATTTTACGAATCTAAGAGTCTCTCGTGGTGGCCCGATGATCGTTGGAAGCATAGGAAGAACAGTTTTTCGTGAACTTGTGCTGTACTTTCTCTACGGCCTGGAATATCTTTGAGGAGATGTGGTTTCTATGCTGGCGAATTGGATTCGAGAAGTGGCCTGAAGTATGTCTTGTATGCCCGAAAGAGCAGTTAGGAATTATGAGAAGTGAAACACTTGAAGATAAGATAAGATTGAGAGAACGCTTTGTCAGAAATCTTAGCACATTGATTAGATGACTAGGTTGCTTGTTAGAGTTATCCCAAGATCACGAGCTAATCAACTTGGCATGCAGAATTTCCAGATCAACTATAAATGTGGGATTTAAGGTTCATATTTCCGAAGGATGTAGCATAGCATTTCTCATATGCAAATCTCGTTGTTGCAGTTGTTGTTTTTGTTGTTGTTGTTGTTGTTGTTGTTACTTTTTATTTGTATTTTTATTTTGATATATTTGTTATCAATAAACAATTAATGACAGGCGAATACAGGTAAGATATCTTACACTTACGTACAGCCTAAAATTATTTACAGTGAGTGCTAAGGTCTACTTTTTCAAACTGACTTTTGAAACTATATAGATTGAGGTGGCTGCTGCACAGTTTTCAGGCAAACTGTTCCAAAGCGGAATGACACGGTTACAAAATGAATACATTGACGAATTATTATTACACAGAAATCTAGATTGTAATTGGAGAGAATGTCCTCTTAAATGATACTTTGATTTGCCAATAGCGAAACGTTGTTGTTGTTGTTGTTGTTTTTGTTTTTGTTGTGATTGTTTGATTTGATTTGATTTGATTTGATTTATTTGTCAAAATAAGTAATAATGATTGACAGGCAAGCACAAGAAAGTAAACTACTTACACTATATGTGCGGCCTAATAACATTTACAAAAGCGCGATAGAATCTAAACGACGTTTAAAACAGAAAATGAAACAGAGGTAACAACACCATCGGTAGGGGAATTCCATACAGGAAGGAGAAGGACTCCATTACTGAAAGAATATCGCGTAGAATTATTACCAGGAATGGCTGATGGCTTTAGCTTCTTTGAATTACCACGTGTTGTGTGATTGCAGTCTTGTAAACAGACTAAATTGTTCTAGGGAATATCAACCACTCAGTAAATAACTTTATATGCCACGTACAAGTCGAGCTTGATTCGACGGAGTTCTAAACTATCAAGCTTTAAAAAATTTAGGCGGTCCTTGTAACAAAGCATTTCTTGTTGCAAATGCATACATACTCGTTTTGTAAACTTTCTTTGATCTTTTTCTAAAGCTTTGATGTCCTTTAAAAGGTAGGGATTCAAAACAGGTGAACTTGACTCAAGAACTGGTCGTACATAGGTAGTGTAAGCATTTAGAAGAAATTTATAGTTGCCAGAAGTAAAACACTTGAAAATCAGATAGGAACGTGAGCTTGCGTTTGCAGCGGTTGCAGCACAATGCCTAGAAAATTTTGATAGAGTCGAATGAAGTGCATTTGTATCATGGTCGGTGTATCGTGGAAAAGAAAATTTGGCATCGTCAGCAAACAACTTGATGTCAATTTTCTGGTCAAGGCAGATAGAAATGTCATTTATAAGAAGCAAAAATAATATAGGACCCAACACTGATCCCTGTGGTACTCCGCTTGTAACAGGGAGTGACTCAGAATAGGCGGTTCCAATTCGTACACGCTGAGTTCGTCCAGATAAGAATGAGGAGATCCATTGAAGGGCTTCGTGTCCAATTCCATAACCAGAAAGTTTATGGATGAGCTTAAGATGCGAGACAGTATCAAATGCTTTACTAAAATCAATGTACACAGAGTCAATGCGAGAGCGAGTGTTAACAGCTTGATGCCATTGGTTTAAGGTGACAAGGAGTTGGGTACATGTTGATCTTCTAGAGCGAAAGCCAAATTGATCCACAGAAATAAGATTATGACTTGAAAGGTAGGACAACAGATCACCTACAAATACCTTTTCCATAACTTTGCACGCAATGCATGTTAATGAAATCGGTCTATAGTTGTTGGTGGAGGATGCACTGCCTTTTTTGAAAACTGGATTTACAACCGCTGTTTTCCAGACATTTAGTAGGCTGGAGGTCTGTAAGGATAATTCAAATAACATGGAGGATGGCACTGCAATTTCTTTGGCAATAGATTTAAGAAATAGCGAAGGATATCTATAAGGGGAGCACGATGTCTTTGAAGGCAAATTTTCAAGGGCAGAAACAATTTTTTGGTAAGAAAACTCGACGAAGTCAAACGAAGTATCTGTGCTTACTTTTCTTTCGAATGGCGGTTTAGAATTGTCATCACAACTGAAAACACTAGAGAAGTAAGAATTGAGTAGGCCAGCCTTTTCGCTGTCATCTATTGTTAAAGAGCCATCAATGTTTGAGAGAGCTGGTACAGAGGGTGAACATTGCAGTTTGTCTTTGACAAATGAATAAAATCGGGATAAAGATGGATCATCAAGCAATGATTGCTCTCGTAGAATATTGAAATCACGTATAGCTTGCTTGTATTCATAACTGACCTTCTTGTATTCAGCCTTTGCTGACGAACACATTTTACTCTTCTGATAGAGAATGTTGTTGTTCTGAAGATTGAGGTTGAGTTTGAGCTTGATTTATTTGTCAAAAATATTTATGTATAATTGACAGGCAAGCACAGGAAAGTAATAATACTTACACTAGACGTGCAGCCTAATAACATTTGCAATACTTAGATAAATGATAAATTAATGTCATATAAACGACAAATTCCAAGATCCCGCGGTAACTACGTCATCAGGAAGAAAGTTCCATATTGGAATTGTACGATAGCAGAATGATTTTAATACATAATTATTTACAGGAATGGATTGCGACTTCAGCTTCAAAGAGTTTCCACGAACTGAATATTGGGATTCTTGGATGGAAAAGAGGTCTTTTAGCTCAACGTCCAGAATACCATGCATCATTTTAAAAACCATACATGCGTCGAACTTAACACGGCGAAGTTCAAGAGATTGCATCTCAAGAAACTTCAGTCGCTCCGTGTAACAAAGTTGATCTTTTTTTAATAAGGAATAAAGCTTCTTAGTGAACTTACGTTGAACTTTTTCGAATGTTGAGATTGTTGTTGTTGTTCTGATTTGATATGGTTTCAATGAAAAATACCGTGACAGGAAGATACAATATAGAAATTAGTGAGTCCTTCGTTTATTATCTCATGTTTTGACCTCGAAGTGGCAGCCATTGCCATCCGCTGGGAACGAAGCAGGAAAAAGCCGTGAAGAAAACTTAAACTACTGAGGTTTGCTTCTGAGGAATGCAATGTACCAACGTGTAGTGGATGTTGGAAATACATCTTGCTTTGTGTTAACTAGAGCTCAACCGCTAATCGTTTTCAAAATTGTCCCTTTGCAGCGCGTTTTGGTCTACTCTCTTCGGAGGATGCTGTAGGCCTGCAAGCCTGTTTGGGGCTGCCCAGGTCTTCCTAGGATACTGGAACAGACTCATGCAGCTTTGATATAGTCTGGAGTAGCCTTGTAGAATTGGGACTTGTTTTTCTTCCCTTCTTTCTTGCTTAAATTATGTAGTTTACATTTTGTGTAGAGAATTCTGTTGGAGATTGAATACTTTTTCTGTCGAAAGCAAAAGCCTGATTTTCTACTTACGGTAACTTAATGCTGCTTTCGTGATCATTGGTTCTGCCAGTGTCGTTAAGTTATCTAAATAGCCTCCATTAACACAGCTGAGGCGTTGCTTAGTCTCTGCATGATTTCAATAATTAGTCTACCAGCCAAGCCAATGCTGAGAAGGCTGAGTCAAACATGTTCGTTGCTTGTTGTAACGCCTGCGGCTCTTGATTTTCTTATGCCTTTCTCTTGTCTCCTAAGCTGCCTCTCGTGATGATATCAGCCCGTACATCATAGAAAACCGCGGTATAACTGTTTATTATATGGCATAATATGGCAACACCCAAATTCATGCATATTAGCTGGAGGAGAGAAAAAACTTCAAGTGTTTCATCAAGCATTTTTCTTAGGTCAATAGATTTGTATACATCTTTTCGTACTATAAATCATAATCAATCTATTGTAAATACATGCTATTCTAGCAGGCACAAGATGTTTCCACTGTAGTCCTGAGAAGTAAATGTGTTTGATAAAAATGTGTTTTGCGTGCTGGGGTCATGCTGGTAAAAAGAAGTTCGTATGAACTTACTTTTCTATTTTTCTTCGTCGCTGTCTCACTAAAGATATGTAATTAGGCCTTCGTTGTCAGCATTCAAGAAGATGTTGCATAGCAATTCGTCCTCCAACTCGTAGACCAAACCCTGTTAATAGATTTTATAAATGTGCGCTCTAGCAAGCTCAAGTAACAAAGAGATGGATGTCAATAGACACACATGTTTAACGCATATAGTATGCTGTGTGTAATAGACCATTTTTACGAGCTACCATTATAGGACAGACCAGTGCATTATGTGGCATGTTGATTGACTTTAATAGCAGCGAAGAGACTGGGTTGCCGACCCATCATTTCAATTATAACTAAATTTTTACGAAAAGTAGTGAGCTTGAAGAAATCTGCAATAGTACCAAATCCAGCTTTCTCCATATTCCGAAATCAGAGACATCAACCTTCCCCATAATGCACTTGCTTTTTCCAAAATGGTAGCTAGTCAAAATGGTCTATTGTCTGTGTTTGACAAGACTTATCTTTTTATTCCAAATTTCCGTTTTTGCATTTGTACATGATTCGATGTATTCACAAGCAGATCAAGTAAAATACTCTGATGCATTCACGAAACATCCAATTGGACTAACATTTCTGCGGCCAATAACGGAGTGTGATAATTATTTGTAACTCCATACGCCTACCTCTTCCGTTTTCAGCGCATTCACGAACATTTCCTATTTGATCAGCTCACCGAGGTTAGACAGCATGAACAACAGACACCTGTCTTCTAAAGGTGGATTTACACTAGTGCGATTTCCATGCGATCTTTCTCCCGTGCGATATCGCACCTCATTAA